>FIZR01006478.1:0-12941 GCA_900060175.1 Ferrisia virgata
TTTGTTTAAATTTTTTCCTCAAATTAAGGCCAAATTTCCAAGCACCATTGATGTGTAAAAAAAAAAAAAAAAAAAAAGGGAAGGCTGGAAAGTAATGCTTTATAATTTCTTGTTCTGTTTTAAACTGCAACATTGACAAAATATCATTCCATTCCCCCCGATTTCCTGTGAACTACCTACGTTGCTTATGCCTTATCACAGCACTATTCTCGGTTCACTGCCTTTTCCGTGCAGAGGCCTATATATTCTAACCCTTTGCTCGCAATCAGGTTATTTAATTGTTATTTTCCCTATTCTATGTACAAAGCGTACGCTAGACTTCCCCCCTATATTTTTTTGAACAGAAGTAAATTCGTAACAGGTTCCGAACGTGTTTAGCTTGACCATGTTAAACTTTGTTAAAAATACAAACGGGGAAATGAGTTGTTAGGCACATTACAACCGTATTGCCGAGTAACATGAATTTTCCAAAATTCTAGAATAAAAATCACGTTATTTATTTCTCGTTATTATCTACATTTACCGATCTTCGAATATTAAATTTCTTAGAAATAAATCCAGCCAGCGCCAGGTACTGGATAATTTCACGACACAATGATTTACTGGTACCGACTACGCAACGTACAATTTTCAAACTTGAAAAACGATCGTGTAAGAAAAACAAAAATTAAGATTATCATCTTCACACTTCATAAAATAGCGAAGAACGTAAAACGTCTTAATAAATGACAAATCCTTCGCTCCTTTATGGTAAAAACCGAACATCGTCATCATCACATGTGAAATCTGCATTCTTTCTTTTCATCCTGTCACATAAACTAATTTCAAAATAGACCATTTTTTTCCCCTCCTTCTTTCAAAGCCACGATATTTGTCTCATCCGAATAACCTGCTGCGTTCTACGTCCGCTGTACTCCTCCGTACACCTAGACCGCGACCTGTACAGCGAAACTTCTCTCGATGAAAACCTGAAAAGCAAGCTTATCAGTAGAAAATAAAGATGATCTGGGTCATATATTTTATAACCTACGTTAATTCCCAAATTTACTTCCCCCCCCCTCTCGACTTATTATCGTAAAATATGATGGTGGTTTATTTTTTATTCGAGACAAAAGTTACAAATTTTTACCATATTTGGTCAACGAAAATTCGAACCATAATTTTTCTAGCTTCTCTGAAAACCACATAGTATCGTCAATCGTACTATATTTAATTTAGTTGAGTATATCTATTAAGACTGTTACACTGTGGCCTGTGGATTAAATGAATAAACAAACGAATAAGAAAACAATAAAATTCTTCGTAAAAATCTACGTAATTTGTGGAAATATATCTACATTTTTACACTGCGAAATAATGCTGATTTAAATGATACGTTACGTTGTTTCAATTAAAAAAAAGGCACGAAATGGTTTTTCGTGCAGAAATTGAAGAATCAACATAATTAGTGCTCAATGAAGTATTCATTTCGATACGTCGATCGGTACAAATATCGAATGCAAAAATATCGATATAGATTTTTTACGATATTTTGATCTTAAGTGATTAATTTCAATACAATCTTTTGTCCAATAATACAACATCGATTTTTAATATTGAGAATCGATCTACTGAAACACCCATTGACTTTTAGATATTGTAATTAAAACGTTTTCTATTCAATAACATCAAAATATATCGATTTTCAATATCGATAATCGATGCATCGAAATACACATTGATTTATTGTTATTAATTGCAGTTGGGTTGTTCTCTATCAAATACTACCAAAATATATCAATTTTCAATATCGATAATCAGCATTTCAAAAGACTGATTTTTAATTATTAACAGCAGTTTAGTTGTTTTTTGTACAATACTAGCAAGATATATCAATTTTTAATATCGAAAATCGATCTACTGAAACACATATCGATTTTTAGAAATTAATTGCAATCAAGTCACTTTCTACCCGATAGCATTAAAATGCATATCTCAATTTTCAAAATCGATAATCAATATATCGAAACACATGATCGACTTTTTGCAATTAATTGCAGTTTAGTCATTTTCTATCAAATACGCCAAAATATATCGATTTTTAATATCGATAATCAATGTATCGAAACATTGATTTTTAGTTACTAATTGCAGTTTAGTCATTTTTTGCACAATATCACCAACATATATCGATGATCGATTCACCGAAACACACATCGACTTTTCGATATTGATTGTAATCAAGTCATATTCTACCCAATAGCATCAAAATATATCGATTTTCAAAATCGATAATCCATATATTGAAACAAACGTATTGACTTTAAGTAATTCATTGCAGTTCAGTAGTTTTTTATCAAATACTATCAAAATATATCGATTTTCAATATCGATAATCGATCTATCAAAACACTCATATTTGACTTGATGAAGGATCAAAATCTCAATCTTTCTTACCTTGTCCAAGTATAACGTAGTTATCGATACATCAAAATGGAATAATCGATTTTTACACCTGTATCGGGTTTTTGATAGCGTTTTGATTCGTTTGCAAAATAATGCAGGTACAAATTTAGACAACATTTCGGGGACATGTGGTACTCATATGATTTCAAGCGGACAGCACCTACCAAATACACTAATTAGGCTAAATTTTAACCCAGAAAACGAACAAAAATACCACATAAAGGGTAGGGCCAAATGGCAGTGAAATCGAATGACGAAATTTTTCAATACGAAACGAAGAGATGATAAACGAGCTTTCTTATACTCTACGTCTTACAAGCTTATAGCCTTAGGATCAAACTCATACATGAAGCAAAAAGAAACACAATCCTATTTACAAACGTACAAAGTATACCTATACGTTCGTACGTCTACGTATACAAAAGAAAACATACACATATATCCAAGGTGAAAAAAAATCTAGGCACCAGTACTACTTTGTCAGCTGAAAATCGAACAATAACGAGTGCAAAGTGTTACATCCAAAGACTATTTTCAACTCGTATGTAAAACGTATCTAGACAGAATTAATTACCTCGCTAATGAACTAAAAGCGTATACGTAGACGTAGCCAATGGCAAACATTCATATGAGTTCGGTTCGTTAACCGTAATTCAATCGTAAGCTCTTTATAAGTATATAGGCGTTTATAAATTCGATAGGTATTCTGACATGTCCGAATCAACTAATGATAAACGATATTTTCATTCATTATGATGGCGTGCGAGGTCTGCATTATGCAAAAAATAAATCTAATCAATAACACCTTCTAGGATACATAACAATAAATCTAGAGTTTGATATGTTTATAGCACGTGTACAGGGTAATTTTCATACACTTTACACGATAGCTTTATGAAAAATATTGGAATTTATTAAAACTTGATTTTTCCTCCATCTGACGAAGATCGTTAGAAAATTTTCAATTTGAAGCAATGAGATCATCGATCAAGGTACAAAAGACCTTATTATACCTGAATTACCCCTGATATTCATCTACGGATATAATTCTGTAATTTTAAATCCAAAATGAAAACATAAGGACGCCTTTACACACTCAAATCACCATCTTCCAAACTGCAGTGGCATAAACGCAAGTAACTTTTCAAACACTTTTTTTTTCCTAATCGTCAGCAAGTTTTCGAATGATACAAACTAATCAACATCAAACACTTTTATGACGCAGCATTATCTCCATTAGTATAGGTAGTCTTCCATATACGCACACGTTTATCGCCAGCGGGAGATGAAACCAATCACCGGATACCCCGCTGTTCATCGCCGATGTACTGTACATAAAATCGAAACATTGAACGAACGTACCAGATAGATAGGTAAGGCGCAGGTACAGTTGGTAATACTACATATTCGTAAAAGTAAAATGAAATAAAGATGGAAAAAAAAAAGTCGTAATAAACTTACTAATACGATCCGTAAGTGTTATGGCATTTGCCTCGAACGCATGGATTATTGGTACATTCATTAATATCTTCGGCGCAAGTTTTACCGGTAAATCCAGGAGCGCAAGTGCATTGGTAACTATCGTTATGGAAGGCGCACGACGCTCCGTTTTTACACGGTATATTGGCGCAATGATCCTTTAGCTCGCAATGAGCACCTGTAAAAATAACATCCAAGTAATAACACGTATCCATCAATATTTTCTACTGCTGCAAAATCGTGATACCGGTGAACGATTGGTCATGCTTTGAAAATTACTCAATATGCAGAGAATGATCGGATGTTAGTTGTAAGGGAGTTATTTCAAATGAACTTATGACTCGGTTACAAAAATAGTAAAGTCTGGTCGATGAATTTAGCTGTCTAGAACGAAAAATAAAACGTCAACTTTTTTAAGGCACTCGCTACATCATTTTCAGCCTTTATTCAACAAGAATTTTTCAGTGACACAATTTATATGCGAGTAGTAAACTACATCATTGAATTAATTCACACCTCTAAATTTAAACGATTAGATATGAACGTATGATTTCAAATGAGGTTAGTTTATTCTTCGTGAAAGTTTTATCCTCGAAAATAACAGCAGATATTTGTCACCTCAAATAATTTCTACTATTGAAAGGGAGGGGGGCCAAGGTAGTCAAAATTTTTCATTTCAGATGAATGTACAGCACTTCTTTTAAATTTATCAGTGACGCTACCTTTTTTATGGCATACAACCCAATTTTCAAATTTTTGTGATGCACATGTTTTTTCTGCAATAATTTATCTAAGAGTAGTAAATTACACCATTTGGATAATTCATCGCAATGAAAAAGTATCAAATTATAATTGAGGGTCAAATAAACATATGTGTATTCCCTACAATGTAAATACATGTTTTTGAGAAGAACTTCATATTCTGCACTATAAGGGCCAATAGTTCATCACAGAAGGTTCAGAACTGATGAAACCTTATTGGAAGAGAACTACTCGATCTAGAAAGTGAACAGTATTGTTTCAAGGTCAATAGAAAATTAGCCAATTAGAGCAAAGGGAGCAAAGGGAGCAACACTTCGATATGATGATATGATATCAACAAGATCCCACTTCTACACTGTTGTGGGGGTTTTGTAAATCCTTTAACAGAGGTCTATCGTGCTTGGCTCTTAGATTATAAAATCATATATAGGGAATAGTTGGCAAACTTTCAGTTTTTTCTGCAGTCAAATGTTGCAATCCACCATTCACCAGATAGCACTGTTTCGGAATTTATTTATAAAATTACGTTTAAAAACTTTTCAAGTTCTACCGAGGCTCAAACTCTGAACCCTTGAAAGATCACACCAACTTTTTACCAATTGAGCTATAAGGATTGCTTATCAAGATGATGCAAATTGATGCATAAAAAACATATTCTGTTGATTACAAATGCAAGAAGAAATGAAATCAATTTGCACGTTTTATAAATGTACCCAAATATATCCACATTTCTGTGCATCAAAAAATTATCAATTCAACGCTTTCTGGTGAACGGCGAATTGTAACAAACTTGTCAGATGTATTTTGTAAGAATCAAAGTGCCCTAGTTCGACTTCACACAGTGGAGCGCATGGCATTTATAAAAATCTGGCCAAATTTAATGTGTTTTAGTAATCCATTCGATGACGGTTTATTTACGAATTGAAGCTTTTCCCTGCTCTGATTGGCTCATCTATCTGTCACCAGACCATCGCATAACTATGACTTGACCTCGAGAAACAAACCCCTCACAAAAACGTAGTATTTTCTGGAAATCTCGCTCATCAGGCATACATGTGACAGTTTTGTAATCATTACTACGCTTTTGTGAGCTCTCAAAACTCTGAATCATTGCAGATCGGATAATGAACTTGCTAAATGCAGTAAAATCATGTTATTACACAATTTAACTCAATACCCACTCTTCTTTTCAAAATTTGAGTCACACAACAAAAATTTTCAAATTTTTTATAACGTATTTTTTTGCGCAACACTTTATTTACGAGTAGTAAACTACGTCATTTGAGCACAAATCTATTTCTGTACGGTTAAATGGTGTTGTATCTCATTTTTCAGGCAAAACATGACAATATGATGATTTTTCTGCACATTGAACAAAGCAACACTTCGCAGGTCTGTCTACACTTATTAGACGAAGAAAATTCGCAAACCTTACTCATATAACAACAACAAAATCAACAATAACATACCTCTAAATCCGGCGGCGCAAGTGCACGTATACTCTTGCAAACTTTTCAAATTACAACTTCCGCCATTCATACAGGGCCCACTGTCGCAAGCGTTTGGTACTCGAATTTCGCACAAAGATTCCGTAAAACCGATAGGACAGTTGCATTGGAAAGTAGGACTAGAAAGTGCGCTGGTACGGACTTCGCAAGAGCCTCCATTTTGGCATCGAGGCTCACGGCCTGTGGTACACGGATTTGGAAACTGGCAATATTCGCCGACGTACTTCGACGTACAACTACAAACACAAACAAATAAACACAATAATTAGTATCGGTGATTTAATAAAAATTATTTACACACATCTATACCATAGGAATGAAATCAAATCAACGCGTAGGTACTAAATAGGTAACGATATCAAAAAAAAGGCGACGAAGAACTGCAAGGGAGAGGGGGGGAAACCAACTATTAGCGAATTTATTATATTTTTTTCTTTTCTAATCGGGCGAAAAAAAAAGAAAAAAAAATCATAAATCGCAACGTAGGTAATACGCAGCTAGGTATACGTATGTAGGTATAAGGCGCGTTATATGTACGTATAAAAAAGGTATGTACGGCGAAATGTTAGCAATAATAATAAATCTCCGAGCATTTGTTCCACATCGTGTTCTTGGCTGCATAGCAAGTAGCGTACTCGAGGGGTAAAACTGTAAACTTGGTATAATTCTTGTAGAATACGCGATGGGCAAACCGCCATGGAAAGCATAATCGAGTACAAGCTCATGTAATTTATGTTGTTACATGTGGTTCTCGAAACCAGTGTTAGGTCACGACTGTTGTATCTTGTTTATGGATACTTAATGCCTACTGTGACCGTAATGAATAGCGACAACTCGCACTAGCTAATATCAAAATCACCTCAACTCTGGCCGGCCATAGCCGAGTACACAGCCAGCTAAGTACTTAACGCGCAGACCCCGAAATAAAAAATCCTTCGCTTCGTTACAAATTCACGCGGTAGATAATATAATTACCATTGCGGCGCTTTCGTCCGCGCACTTGCACCATATCAACACCTAATTAAAAAATTGCTACAATCAGCACGATTTTTAATATAGCGTCGTTTACGTAACACTTTCTTTTTCTATACGCTACACCTCTCCGGGTACACACACATATGAGAAACAGTCGTCGCATATAACCCCTTTACCCGCCACCACACACAATAAAATAAAAATTTTAAATCATCCAAGATAAAGGGTCTGCAGAGCTGTACCATTCTTGCGTAGGAGACAATACATATTACACCAGATAAAAAAGAAGCGACCGGCGCAGACGCGGGCGCAAGCGCAGGCGATCTTGGTTCGACCATACTTAGTCCAACAACATATCCTGGTCAAATTATTTCAAGAGGTTTTTTAACCGCGGTGGATCGATATACCCGAGGATATCACGAATGATTTTTTTTTTCTCCTTATACATTACGACACGCGGTATTGATGCGAAGAAAAAATACATAATAATTACCTCGGCTACCATCTCCCATTATCTTCACAAATATCAGCCCAAGTGAAGCAAATTTTATCGCAGAAGCCTTTCATATCTTCATACCAAATACATAGATACACTCGAACGTACACACATATACAGGCCCATTACATGATACACTTACACAGCTCTATACGACCGCGTAAAATACTCTTTTTCTATCCACAAATGCAATGCAGCAATGTATGGGTAATGTACCCGCTCGAAGAGAAGAGAACGCAAGGACACGCCAAAAAATCCCAGGTATACTTGCAACTTATCCTTCTCCATCGCTCTATCTTCATCTATATAACGAACAATTTATACCTGATTGCTCGTTATATGTACCTAACCTACGAATGGTGGTCGTTGGGTCGACGAGATCGACTTACGATGAATTATAATGAAGTCGTAATTAAAGCTCGAACCCTTGTTTAATGGTGTACGCAGAAAATGCGAACCATGATGGTCAGTCGCTGTCTCGTACTAAAAAAGGCTACGCTGGTAGCGTGTGCCTGTAAATAGACATGAAATTTAACACGATTTGAGAATTTCCTGAAGAATTTCATGTTATTACGACTCGCATCGAATACGACCGCGCGGCGTATCAATTTAATAAGAACGTTTCGAAGAATTAAAATCCATCGGTTGCGTTGACTGACGGCTGATTCGATATTCAGCTAATTTTTTTACAGTGGCTCGCTTCAATACACAGGTATCCCCTGTTCACCTTTACCACTCCCTAACTACGCAACTTTCCTCGATGTGAAATCAGAGCGCACAGATCTATCGATATAGATCTAGTATGTGCATTTAATTGAACCACGTACCTATCAAGTATACTCAGCCAGTATAAGGGTAATACGTACGCAAGTTGATCCTAGTATCACTTGAACAAGAGCTCGTGAAAAGGTCACCATACGGCCAATTGGGAATTAAAAACTTGAAAAGTACTCGAAAAAAAAAAGGGTTAGAAATGAAACAATCTGGCGATGCGGCTTTCTTTTTCGGCTTCGCAGATGGTGAAAATAAACACTACGAGTGCTTCGTGGTGACAGAGATAAATACTACCTATATATGTATATATATAAGGCAGCACAGACAGTACATGGAGTGACAACTTTTCAAAATAATCAAAAAAATGTAAAATGGACTCGGAGTAAAATTAGAATTTGAACGAAAACAAAACAAAATTGAAATCTATACGATTAACATGTGCACCTCCCCTTTAACTTCGATGAAAAAGGATTTATTATATTTATTATTTTATAAGCTTTCATTTTTTTTTTTTTTTTTTTGAAAGAAAGAAAAAACTCGTGTACAAATTGAAAAAAAAAAAAATTCGGTCATATTTTTATGAAATATTGAGGTCAGAAGCGGAGCCAAAGAGGGGTTTTGGGATTTGGATCCCCCCTCCTCACTACTTGAGACCGAAAAACTTGGAAAACCTTAATTTGCGGGCGAGACTAAAAAATTCACTTTGGTCGAGCGGTAAGTTGATGCAATCTGCAATCGGACAGGAAAATCGGAAGCCTCAAAGGTCACTTCTAAAATCCCTACTAGATCATATGTCAAATTTTGGTCCGTAGTTCGATGGGTGGGGGGGTGAGAGGAATGGTCATTGGTCAAATTTTTTCTAAGATCAAGTACCGGGAACCCTCCCCCCTCCTCCAACTCTGATATTTCTACTTTTAATAATTCTTCTAGGAGGAGAATTTTTGGCTGGTATAATTTTTTGATTGCAATTGGTTTAAAAATGAATAATTTTTGCGACTTTTTTCTCCTTCTTAACTCCTTTCAAAATTTTAGCTCAAGATCAACCCTACCCCATTATATATGTCAAATCCGGTGCCAAACCAGCCCTACTTAGAAAAATTTGAATGGTTTTGGTCAAATCGAGCGGAGTAAATGATTTTGGAAGAAGAAGAGATAAATATCTGACATGCCCAAAAATGATCTTAACGATCTTCTAGGGCCCTAAAATGGATTTTGTCAATGTAACCATTTTTCCACCCACTTCACCCAATCCCTTAGATCAATTTGAGGTTACGATGAGGGGGGAGGGGGAGTGGTGTAATGAAGCTAAAAAGCCGAAACCCCGCTCCCCTCCTAAAAAAATATCTAAAACCTCGTAATACATAACTGTAAATGTCAAATTTCAACCTCATACCTCAATTTGGAGGAGAGATACTCATGGAACAGTCGCCCATCAAGGTCTAAAAAGGAAGAAATCCCAATATTCCTCTCCGAATTAACCTAGAAGGCTAATTTTTGTATATGTTATACAATTTCAGATTTTCTATCCATTGGTTCAAAAAAAAAAACAAGTTCAGTTATTCTGAACCCCAAAGCACCCTCTCCCCCAAAATTTCAGGCATAACTGAATTCTGACTCGAAGTCCTTCTCGCTCAAAAATATCAAAATTTTTTAATTTCAACTTTTTTCAGTTTTCAATTTTTTCAATTTTTGATCAAAAATCAAAAACGTTGCGTAAAAAATGAACTTCGCACTAAAAATTTTTTAAATGAGTAATTGCACCTCCCCCTCTCACACTTCATGGTCGGGGAATCCTAAAGATTGCTTTACAACAGCGAAAAAATATATATTGGATGTTATAAAATGCATGATACCCAAATTTGATTGATTTTGATTAGTATCGAGCTGAGCTAATGATTTTTAATTGAGGGGGACGGAGGGAGGGATAAATATTCACCTACCCGATTGGAAATATCTGAGTTTTGTACTAAGAAAATATGAAAATAAATATCTGACATCGTCAAAAATGATTCCGAATGTTCTCCCAGGATCCCAAAACGGATTTGGTTGACCCCCTCCCCTCCATTCCCCCTTCATCTTAATATCCACGTTTTCAATGGCAATATTACATAAAAAATACTGCCAAAAAACAAACGCAAAAATAATCGCGTTGGGTATTAACCTGAGACGAATTTGCTACAAGAAGTGAACTCTACAGCATTTCTCTGTATAATAAAGTATTAGTACTATATTTGCATGAATTTATCTTCTTCAAACTCAAGTTCCAACTCAAGCCTGATTGTAATTTCTCTTAATCGGATTCCTCCAGGCTCAAAAAGCCCATTGTAGGATACCAAAACAGATATCTTTTACAAGCTTTCAACTCAAGAGCACTTAAATCGTATTGAAATATTTCTTTCAATTTTTTTTTTTCTAACGGTACTAAAAATCCATTTACTTTATTTGACACAAAACGCCCAAACTTGAAAACTCTTTCTAGAATACAGGCAAACAGCAATTATGTACCAACCAAATGCATGTCATTCAATCACGGTGTCAAAATGAGAACCACTAATCACAGTCGCGGCGGCCAGCACTATCGCAAATTCATCGCTCTTTCGAACTTGGAAAGACAAACATAACATAATCAGAGACTGATTAGAGAGGCCCTCCAAAAGCCAAGCTCTAGTATTATCTTAACATTCACATTTTAAAAACCCTGTAATTTTAAAAGAATAATAATAAATTTTAAAAGAAAAATAATATTATAAAATGGTCAAAACAAAAATGCTTACGGCTTTCAACTGGTAAAAATAAATTATTATAATAACAATAATAATAACACTCGAACTTCATTGATGGTATGCGGTGGTCTTAAATGTTACGCACAGCCTCTTTGTGTCGACTGGTTAAACGCCTACTATACCTATATATACATACATACCTATGTTGTACCTCTCTATATACTACCTACTTATACGTATGATATGGGCTCTTCCTATACATGAAAAAAAAAGGAAACACCGAAACCGAAGGTACCGCTAAATCGATGTATCTTAATAAAAAAAAAATAATAAAAAAAAAAAAAAAATGACGCGATATCAAAGCAATCTATATACAAAATCTACTCCATCTCCATTATTCTTACAATGCCTATTTTCAAATAAACGAACGTAAAGGTACCAAAGACTAGAGGATCTGCGCGTCAATCTGAGTAAATTTTCTTCTCATACAATACGAGAATATGCTTGCTTGCTTTGCTTGCTTGCTCGTTCGCTTACATTACCACATAAGCACGCAATATTTACACACATTTGTAGGTAGGTAGGTAGGTAGGTAGGTAGGTACCTAAGACGACAACAATGCGAACGTGAAATCCATGTTGAACCGTATACATGGTCATTATACGTAGTATGTATAGTATGTGCATATGTATGTATGTATACGTTGGCAAAACAATAAACCAACACAAAAAATTCCCAGCTACGTAAATTGCGTTCAAAAAAAAAAAAAAAAAGAGAAAAAAATAATACCAAGAATCGCGTAATCATTTTCACTCGAACATCGTCATCATCATCGTTGCGATTGCGACCTCTCTTCATCCAAATTACAAGCAGAGGTACCCGAGGCTTGAGGTATACACAATCGTAAAATCCGAGCATACGCGAGCGTAAATTTTCACCTTTTTATCTAATCAAGCTTTGAGACGAGCTAATTAAACACCAAAGCTGTACAGGTATTCGAGTAACGCCTGTCATTTTAACAATTTTTTAAAAAGATCCAACCATAGTGGTCGCCTCTGTTACTCTCAGCAACGAAGGTGAAACAAAGAATAAGGAAGACGACGTGACGTGTTCTTATTTTTTAAAATCACATCTCCAAAGGAACAAACTGCACCGCATCAGTATTATCATTGTGATGCATATTATCGCGTAGCGAGCTTGTTACTCGGTACACGTCACGACTACAACTACACACCAACGTATACAACCAACACACTTCGTAAAGATAATACCACACCGAATAATAAAAAAAAAATTATCGTAATAAAAAAAAAAAAAAACAAAAAAAAAGTCGAAAGAATTTTCTACTCGTTGCTGCGGTCTTCGGTAAGGTGAAAATTTTTCGCCGATTTGATCGAAGATCGAAGAGAGTGCCTCTTTGTCGTCGGCAATAATGTTTTAGAAGAGAACTACGATTAAATGAACTTGACATTACACGCTAACTGCAGTCGATGTAGAAAGAATATTAAATCTCATGCAACAAAATCCGATACGCTGACTATTTAATTATGTAATTTAATACGTCGTTGAACACTACGGCTCTTTGAACTAAGCTACAACGTAATGAGACATTACCTACGTCGAAAACTATATCCTTTCCATCTTCATCGCCGCTCCACACTACCTACCTACCTACCTACCTACCTCTCTACCTATGTATAGGTATTAGGTAGTCTTTAGAGTTAATGTTGTTGTTTTTTTTTTTTTTTTTTTTTTTTTTTTTTTTTTTTTTTTTTTTTT
>FIZR01006482.1:0-24831 GCA_900060175.1 Ferrisia virgata
AGGCGAAACTGATTCCTTTAAAAATACTACGAAAACTAGGGGGGGGGGGGAAATACACACATATGTATAAAAAATCACAGCTAATCGTACGCCGAACGTAGGTGTAAGCTGTATCGCCTTCCTTTGAAGCATTACATCGCCTCGTACGCGGGAAAATTTTCTAAATCTCTGCTGGAGTTTAGATTGCCACGAAGGTGCAGGCGGATTCGCGCGGCATTTGTGTAAAAAAAAGAGGGGGCGGGGGAGCGAACATCATACGACGAAGAAATCGAAAGAGCGGGGTCGTTGAAGGTGCAAGTATATGTAGAGAGACTAGGTAAAGCAACAGGCTGCTGTCTCAGCGGGATATTTGCATGGAAACGCATTTGCCTGTTAACAATAACGCTTATAAGCCGCGACATAATCGGATTCCCTCATCAATCACCAACATCCCTGCCGCCTATGATAAAGATGTTCAGTATGAATTTTCAATGCCAATCCGTACGACTCGACTGCGGAATAACCTACCTACCTATTTTAAGTATACTTCCAACATTCGTATTAATTTCATTCCCATAAGAATTGGCTGATCATTTGTACTAAGCATTATGAGCAGACACACTTTTATTCATACCCCTATCTCTTCCTAACAAACTACACCATTATCAGTATCCGAGAATAAAAAGGTATATATTGAAAAGGGGAAAAAAAATATTGAAATAAAACCAACGTTAAGTGGGCTTTGAAATACAAAATTCAGACAATTTCGATTTTCAACTTGAGTTTCAAGACACCTAAATCTAAATATATATACATTTTTCTGAAGTTTACAAAAAGAAGATTAAGCGAAAGAAGTCAAAAACTTCTAAAGTACCTAGCATTATACAATACGCGGTTTCTAGAAAGAAAAGTAATCAAAATTTCAACCCAAGTTCATTCCCACTACATTTAATCCATATCTAAACGCAGTTGAGCAGTCAAAGGCCGCAATGGCTCAAAAGAGTGGATTTTCACTTTTTCTGCGTATTATTATTTGGATCTAAATTCATATAAACGAATTAAACGGTATGTCTGAGCAAAGCGTGGGTTAAATTTTGAGAAATATCGTTTTTTTTTTTTTTTTTTTTACTTTTTACCCACTTCCTGATCAATGTTTACTGTTATTATTATTATTACTATCATGTTAAAACTTTATGAATAGCAGTTTCACTGCTGACTCAAATACATTTCTTTTCTTCTTCTTCTTCTTCAAAGATCAAAATACCATTTTCAAGAGTTTTAAGGGAAAAAAATCAGCAAAAATGTAAAAATTTAAGTTTTTCTTTTTTAAGGGGGGGGAGGAGGTTCAGACTCCCAAAATCCCCCTTGGTTGCGCTACTGTCCAAATGAAATTATACTTACATTGTGATCTTGGTTGGAATTGAACTGGTTGAGAGAAAAAAATACTTCAATTTGGTAGAAAAATACATTCATGATCTGACTTCTTAGCGTCTTACACAGACCCTCAAATCACCAATAGGTCAAGAAATATCAGTACATGGTGGTCGGATCCAGAAAGTAGGTTGATATTCGATCTCAGCACTATCGAATCAGTAGGAATCGATATGTCACACGCTGCTCTAATCTTTTCCTCATAATTTTTCCATTATTGTGGTGGAAGGGACGGGGAGGGAGGGGTGAGCACGCAGAGAACGTATCCAAAAAATATGTAAATATTCAAACTCAGCGGCTTCAAATTAGTAAAAATCGATACGTAAATTAGTTTTATTGAATTTTGACCTCTTTGGGAAGGAGAAGGGGGGTTAAAGCGGTCGGATTCGAACAGTAAATCGATACTCAAACGCAACGACCTCAAATTAGTATAAATCGATAAATCAATTTACTTTCTCCATTTTTGCAAATTTAGATCCTATGTAGCGAGGGGAGGGGGAAGAAATTAGAGTGATCGGATCGAAAAAATAAGCTGATATTCAAACTTAGCGACCTCAAATTCGTAGAAATCGCTATGTCAATTTATTTTTAAGATTTTTTAAAATTTTGACCTCGTGTAGCGGTGGGGAGGGGGGTTGTACAGTGATTTGATCGAGAAAATAATGCGATATTCAAACTCAACGACCTCAAATTAATAAAAATTCATACGTCAATTCACTTTCACAATTTTTTTCAATTTTGTCCCCACGTAGCGGGGCGAAGGGGGGAGGGATTTAGAGTGATCGGATCGAAAAAATAAGTCGATATTTAAACTGAGCGACTTCAAATTAGTAGAACTCGATAAGTCAATTCATTTTTCCCTTTTCTGAATTTTAACCCTATGTGACGAGGGGGGAGGGGGGCGTTAGAGCGATCGAATCGAAAAAATAAACCGATATTCAAACTTGACGACATCAAATTGGTAAAAATCAATAAATCAATTCCTTTTTTTCTATTTTTTTGAATTTTTACCAAAAATGAGGACCTTTTGGGCACCTGAGGGGGTGGGGGTTGATCTTAAGTCTAACCAATTTCAAAATGAAGGACCATTCAAAAAGTTGAACAGTTTAATACAAGTGACAGACAAAAAATACTACTTTAAACGACCTACGAGCTCAAACTTGAAAATGTTTTTCTTCAACAAAAGGTACGGATTAAATCTTACCTAAAATTGGTCTATGGTAGGCCCATATTTGGACGTGTTTTTTGGGATGAAATACTAAAGCTTTATGCTTCATAACAAATACTTTGCATTTGTTTGCCCAGCCCGCAAATGATTGATAGCCTAGGAGGGCAATGTCCCATGCTCCTCTTAGCTACTGTCCTGGTCTATACCATGATACGATGGGTTTGAAAATGCTTAATGACTTTCAACTTTATCGACCGATTTTTGATTCAAAAATAAATTCATCACCGTTTTAATTGTGCAAACCACCTCACTTACAAGATTAATACTTTTAGTCATTTTAGCTCAAAAATAGCCCAAATCCGATGAAAATTCACGGAAAAAGAAAATTTTAGAAATTTCTTGAACTTCCCAAAAATCTATGGTCTCCCCCCTCCCCTCGCCTTAAGAGGGCAAGCAGGTGCGAAGTTCTGTTTTTTGGTAATTACTTCTCAAATAACGTATTTACAAAAAAAAAGTTGAAACAGAAATTGTGGAGCATCAAACAACAAACATTTTTACTTCTATGAATTTTTTCCGCAAGAGGTCCATGGAGGAGGAGCTAGAGCGCTAAAAATAAAATCTTTTTTGAAAACCTTCAATAGTTTTCAAAAATCTTCTTAATTCACTTTTAGTAACATTTTTCTGGCAAAGTACTTTTCACTATTACGTGAAATAATAAAAATATTGGCCCGTCATCTTTTCACAAAGTGATGAGGGCGGGGGTATCTTTCAAAAAGCTAGAAGATCAGTTCATTGTGTTAGAAAATTTGAAAAAATAGTTCAGACAAACGTTGTAAAGCGTTAAAAGACAAACTTGAAAATTCATTTTGAAATGAATAATTTGCGCATATGCAAGTCAGTTATAAATTTCGGCGAACTAAAAATTGAACGAATCTAATATTGGGCTTCTAAAAGAGGGGGTTCAAAATCCAAAAATTGTCAAATTTTGGACGCAACCGTATAAACTAAATTCCCTCTTTTTGTCAGTTTTGATCGGGTTAAAACCTGAAAAGCCTACACTAAATTTCAACCATAATTATGCAAATTTTGATCCACGATCATTACCATTCTTACTCGTTCACTTCACCAGAGAACCAAACCTGCATTTGAATATGGTCCGAATTCATCCAGTTCTATAAGTATAAAAATCAAGAGGGGCAAAGAGGAGAACTGAAAAAAATACAAATACATCAGAAATATTTGAAAATGTTCAAAATAAACTTTTGCAACCCTTCTCTCTCCTTTTCGTTAGTAAAAAGTGGATATAATTAAAGAAAAATAATCACTAAAAGATTAATTTTTAATAATTATTTTTTCATCAAAAGAAGAAAAGAACAACACTCGGTATGATTGAGGTTCAGCGGTTCAAAATAAGTAAGTCTGCCTAGTTCATGCTTCATAGATATTGTACGTATAGATGATGTACGTACAATAGCCGAAGAGTGAAGAAGAATAAAAAAATCACTTTAGACAATTGCTGCAGCGAGATGAAAAAAGAAAAAATAATTGGCGCGCAGTCGATCGTTGATAAAAGGTAAGAACTTAATGAAGGAAAGAAATTAAGTTGTAAAGGAAGTGACGGTTCTTAGATGTAGAAGAAAGGTGTAGTAGAAGAGGTACAAGCATATGCCTGCTCGCCTCAGGCTATACGGCTAACGCTATTTATGATACTGGTAAAGATGTTGTATTTTAACAGAAGGCAAGAAGGGAGACGTTGAAAATATATTAAGGCGTACGTGCGCTTCGGACCGGCTGCGATACACGAACTTCGAACCTGTTGCATGTTGCGTCGTTTCATCTTAGGTAGGCAGAGGTACATACAAAAAAGTATATGTACGTCTAGTCTACGTATATATACAGATAAAGATGTTTATTTCTTCGGTGTGTTACTTCAGACGATGGCGATCGTATACACAGTACACGAAATCGTAAATTTTTTACTCCTTTTTAACGCAACGGTGTGAAATAAAATATTACAAGCGTTTTGCGGGGCTACAATTTGCATACATGAACCGATTAACAGTGAAATTAATTCGCTTCGAATTTATTTCAGTCGTAAATTTTTTCAGATTAGGTTTCATTATCGCTGTACCGCGCAAATATACGTTGTGATAATTGCCAAAGGCGGACAAGTTGTATAGGTATTATGGTATCTATCTGAAATGCATAATTTCACAGCTATACAAAATTATTATTACAAATAGTATATAAATATTAACGATCAGATTGGTTGACGACAGCCAGCTTCTATATCTCTTCATCAGACGATATTATATGCGTACTAGTTTATGAGCTGCTGCTGAGATTAATGATCGAAATGTCGAGCAATCAGCTCGTTCGTATAACTTGATCTTAATCGATAAGTAATTACGATGCGAGGATTTACTTGGAATATAGTTACACGATCGAGGCAACCAAGACGCCATTTTGGAAAAGTATACATACATATAATTACTTTTTATGGTGTTTTCAAAATCAAAATGGTCGACATATAAGTTTATCAAACAGACTGAAATACTGCTGATTGGCCTTTCGTTTTGAATTGAGTAGGTTGGAAAGGTACGAACATGTACATAAAATAAACACAAAGTAGAACTGGCTGAAATTACATCATCAAATGAATCGTATGAAATTTCCATACATTAATGAATTAAAATCATCAGATAATATTTATGATACAAAATTGCCCTTTACTGCTCATAAATTTATATGGACATGTTTCTACAATTTCCACAGCATAAAAAAGCATCCATCGTTACTGGAGTCACATTTATGGTATAAAAAAAAGCATAGATTTTTCTCAACTAGTGGTAGGAGCACAAATTAATATCGACGTGAATACATTAATAAAGCCTCAAAAAATACATCAAAACAGTGGCTGAGAAAGATACTGTGCGCCTGGGAAGCCAGACTTTTGGTGTTCCCAAACGCCATATTTTTCTGTAATTTTTTCAGAGAGTTCTTGGATTAAAAAATAAGAATAAATGTATAATTATACATATTTTTAATTTTTTTATCATTGTGTGAATATTTCAAGTAATTTCTGAATACTAGAAATAAATTTTACTACATTTTCAAAAAATTCTCGTGAGCTTGAAGTTATATGAATGAAAATACTTGGAAAATTTGAATCCTCAAGCTCAATTTGGAGGGAAAATATGTGCGAAACATACTCAAAATATAAGAAAAAAATATGGCTGCCCGCAATAAGGAAAACCGACCAAAAAACTAATTTTCAGTGCGCGGGGGGGGGGGATGTTGGTGATGGTGCAATGAGTCTAATGAATTAAAACTCCCAAAAGACTAATCTACTGCCCTTGCTAAGTCTACACACTAAATTTAAGCTTTTTAGCTCAATTTGCAGGAGAGATAGGAGAGCAACAGAATGTTTTCATGGTCAAAAAGGGGAGAAACCCTCATATCTTCTCTCCTCATTAACCTACGAGGCTGATTTTTGAATTTGTTGCATAATTTTGGATTATCTGTTCACTGTCTCAAAAAGGAGCAATTTTTGCGATTTTGGCCCCTCAGCACCTCCTTTTTCAAATTGGGACATAGCTAAACTTCGACCCGCAGTCAACCCCACTCCAGATTATTAAATCTAATATTACTGGAACTCGACGCAAACATTGCTGGAGGATAGTTTTCATCATTTTTAGATTTTTGATACTTTTCAGTTGATCAGACTCTCTTTTCTTCCAAAAGAAATTTATCATGATTTAACAGCCTCTTGTTTCACTACCTCCACTATAAGATCATCCGATGATAACAAAATCTGAACTTGAGTGTCATTCTGAAGATAATGAAACAAGAAGCATAGCGACTTCATCTAGAGCACCAAGTTTACCACCAGCTGTTTTGAGGCTCCGAACCAATTCGTCAAAAATTTTAAAATGACTTTGCAACACACTCCCAGATGGCAAAAATTTTCAAATCTCAATATTTGAAAAGAAAATTTTAATTCAGAATGTGGCAGCAAGAATTATCTATTTATTTATTTCCAAAAAAAAGCACGACTCGATTTTTCAATACAAAGGAGCATAAACAAATATTCACTTTATTATTCAACAGCTTTGACAAGAGTGATTAGAAGAAAAACAATAACATAAAAGATTTAGTTCGCGAAACAGTTTTTGACGATCACAACAATTAACCAGAGATACTTAAGGTAAACAAATGGTAACACGACAAAATTTCGAAGCGATAAAAAAACATAAATCAACAGAATTGAATCTTTTATAACACCCAGCGGATAGTGAAATACTCTGTGGTGAAATTAGTAACTATCAACATTGATTGCCAGTCTATGTGCTTTTAGCCTATGATTTTTACCAGCTAATGAAATTCAAATCAAGAAATCTAGAAGTATTACAAATTATGACTTTGCACTTTCAAAGTTTCAATCTCTTATCGTAAAAATAAAAAATTAACCCTGTTTGTAAGGTTTGAGTGCTAAAAACTCAACCCAGTTTTAATCTTCAATGTATTGCATTTATCATACTCCTCAGAGGTTTTATAGAAATAAAAATGGAAGTCATTGATGAAAATGCAACAATAACTATCAAGTTGAAAGACTATAATAAAGTTGTGGCCGAAGTAAACCGTTTAAACACAGAGTTGGTAAGCGATTCATTTGATTTGTTTTTGCATGCTTTTCAGGTTAAGATTTACAGAAACTAATGGGATTTTATTTGGTTTGATTTCAGAATTTGGTTACACTATGGATATGCAAAACCAAATGTGGGCTGAAGGTGAGATAGTTAATCGAATGGTATGAAAACCAGTTAGCCCCTAATTATAAACCTGCGCCACCTGTAAATGCTAACGTTGCTATAATGAGAAATAATCTTAAAAGCGATAATTAAGTGGTAAATTTACGCACCTCCTTGCGAGACAAGAGGCATCTCGTGGAATCAATTTGCTTGTATCATGTCTGATATGTATGCAGTTACTTCCAAAGCAATTCATTTTCTTTCGGATGTATAGAATGTAACTAATGTGGAAGCTATTCAAGCATTCGAAGATGATTACCAATTTGTTAATATAACTCAAAAAGGATGTTTAGAAATCATCTTTCCGGATTGTGAAGATTAATTTAATCGTGAAAAGTTCACTTATTTTTTGTTCAAGAGAAGAGAAGACTGTTTTGTTTATTTAATTTTTTAGAAATATGTTCCAAACATCACTGTTTAGTAAATTTTTTGTTTTTGCTACATTATCTACAGTTGCATCAATTGTTTCATAATCCACTGGACTGGGTAATGCGATAGCCGCTCATTGATGATAATCTGATAATTAGTATGAATGCATTACTTTTATCACGTGATTTAGTACAAGAACATCAATTTTTTGAGGTGTGCAAAACCAATCTTCAGTGGTGCTGCTGTATTTGGTAGAAGAATGAAATTGCTTTACTCAATTTTAAATCATCGTATTCATGAGTATGTAGAAAAAGGAGTAGTCTCCAATACAGCTTTTATCGTACTACATGGTTTGTAATGAGTATTGAATCAGTGTTGATTGTTTTTATAAAAATCTGAGTAAGAAAATTTGTGAAAATGCCGGTGTTTATACAAGATGTCAAAGTCCACTAATGTTTTTTCCTGGTGCAAATGTTCAGATCATGTCGCGTGTGGTCAGAAATACATCGTTGAACTTGTTTCACAAAATACACACAATGTTACTATTTTTTCTTGAATACTTTAATGTAATTTAAAATGAAATTTTGATACGAAAAGGTGTTGAAGAAAAAATAGTAAAAAAATTATAGGCGTCCTAAAATTTTGAGTGAGTACAAACTACAAAGAAAAAACAAGATCAAAAAAAAATTAAAATATGATCTTTCAAAAAATTTTCGTATCAAAATTTTATTTTAAAATACAAAGTGTTCAAGAAAAAATAGTAACGTTGTGTGTATTTCATGAAACAAGTTCAACGATGTATTTCTGACTGCACCTGATGCGATCTGAACATTTGCACCGGGGAAAAAACATTAGTGGACTTTAGCATCTAGTGGTGTTTATTTATCTAAAAGATCAAGGTTCAAGTGCTCATGTAAGCGCAGTTTTAGATAGAAATATTGGCGTTGAACCTTTGTTGAAAATCTGGTCTAGAAGTTCAAGGTTCAAATGCTCATGTAAGAGCAGTTTTAGATGGAAATATTGGCTTTGAATCTACTAAAAAATGAATATCAATGTTTGTTGAAATTAATTTTTAATTTTTTCTGGATAATGAACAGATAAAACCTTTAATCGGTTGTTGAAGGGTGAAAATGTTTTTATTGGTCGCTTAATAGATGAATACAAGATGAATTTGGTTAAAAATCCAAAGAAATAAAATGTGGTCCAGGATCAGGTACATATTTTATATGCTACTGTTATGCAACTCAGATTCTCTATCGCTTGGCTAAAAAATGAATAGTTTTTGCAAATTAGGCCATTTAGCACCCCTTTCTCAAAGTTGGGCATTACATTAGTGCACTTTACCGTCAGAGTCTGTGTTTTCTGTTCTCTGATCATCTGATGTGTTTGAAATTTGATAACAAATTCATGATTTTATGATTTCAAATTTTCAATGAACTTTTATACTTTTATCATTGTTTCTTCCTATTGATTAATTTGTTCAGAAACAATGTCTGATTATGTATCAAAATGTGCCAATGATACGCTTTTTGCCAAATATAAGGCTGAAATGGAGAAACGCATCACAGCAGAGAAAGATTTGGTAAGTAGTGATTCTTCATTTTGTTTTTCATGTCAATATTTGCTTTCCACTAACGAGGCAGTGAGTATTTTCCAGACTAACATCAATTACCTGAAGTACTGTATTATTGTCCGAAATGAAATAGAGAAGTTTGATTCTTACGCATACGAAACCAATCCCGTATTTCAATGTTCGAAAAGTGATGATTACTTCGCTGATTATAATTCTTGGAAAGAAGAGAAATTAAGATTGAGATGGTTGCACACCTTCAAATATAGTTCTCAACCTGAAGTTCAGTTCATTAGACAATATTTGCCTCCTACAATTACAATTGGCAGTTTTGCTGGTTATATTAATAAAGCATATAGATTAATGAGCCAAGATATTCATAACTTTTAATTATTTTTTTGAAGCCTGAATTTGAGATATAAAATTTTTTTGCAAAGTGTAATATTGATTATTTTATTTGTCTAGTTTGAATTATGATTTCAAAATGCTGTTATGTGCTAAGAAAAGTTAGAATAGAACCCAAAATTTAATGTATCTGATATTTGAGAAATTGAATAAAATATATTTCCATTTTTGCAAGTTCATTTATTTCTAAATGCTTCTAGTTTTTTGGTGTATTTTCTAATACATTTCAACATGACTTCATCAGTGAATGGTTAAGATGGTGCATTCAATGAGGTACCTATTTATTGCAAGTTGAATTTTATGAAAATTTGTTCAAAAAATAGGCATTGAGCACGAGTTGAAGTTCATTGAAAAAATCTGGTCTATGAATTATCCTGATTTTGAATTGAATTGAAGTTTATTGAAAATTATGAATTCATTGGAAATTGATTTCTCCTACTAATTGAAAGTGGTCATGTAAGAGCAGTTTTAGATGAAAATATTAGCGTTGATTTTTGTTGATTTGATTTTCAAAAATCTGGGTTATCAAAAATGATTAAAAGTGAAAATATTGTCGTTGAATCTACTGAGAAATGAATATCAACATCTTTGAAACTGCTTCTTGGTTTTTTCTGGTATGAACTGATAAAATATTTAATCTGTTGTTGAAGGGTTAAAATCAAAATAAATACGGATAAGATACTGAAATTGTATTTATTGGTTGCTTCATAGATAAAAGCAAAATGCTGGTGTTTATATCTGAAAGATCGAAGTCCAAGTGCTCATGTCAACTAGATGCTAAAGTCCACAATGATTTATTAAACAGAAAATGAAAGTATTGTGTATTCAATCTGGTGATTTTTTTTTATTTAGGTTAGTAATATTTTCGAAGTTGTGATTAAAAAGCCAAATGAACTTTATTTTACCCACTTATTTTTATAAATTCTTAATTAGAAAATTAAAGAGTTAATTTGGTGCTACATTTATACGCCGCATACCATTACCATAGATTAACCACAGTTTGTGTTAACTTAATTTGCTGACTAAAATGCCTGACTTTGCAGATATTTTTTTAGCATGAATTTTTCGACACATTCAGTATGGCGGAGCGCGAAAATATATATATACACCTCAGATTTTGATCAAATTTGGTGGAGTTGTTCGCTCACTATAGAGGACTAGCCAAAAAAATTGAGCCCGCTAGATGGAGAGGAAGGGCACCTTATTTTGAAAAAACATTTTTTTTTGTTGCTGTTTTTTTGCTGGTACTGAATCAATTATTAATTTTAGTTTTATTTTAATTTTTGAAGAAAATAATTTTCCAAATTTCCTCGATCAGTGTAGCCAACTGCAAAAATGCTTGGCTTCGCAGTACCTGCATGACTTTGCATGAACATTAACACCCCGAACCAGGTTAATCTATGCAATTACTATATAATCATTTCTTTTGGAAAATGGGACAGAACAATAAGGATCTGTTACAATGAAGCCTACATGACAGTATGAAAATTTTAATTCGATCATTTCTTCTAATAATAAAAAAGACCCTACAACAGACTTAAGGCTCGTAAGAAAGACTCGATTGAGATTTTTTGATAATTTTTAATTTATAAAATCAGTCTAATTCAACAATTAGCTGATATCACTTTCAGGCCAAAGCAGGATATAGTATCAAAGTCGATTCCGTACAAAACCTTAAGAGAAGAAAAAAAAGGACGAAGTAAGACACCGCGTAATGGCCTTTCTCAACGTGTAACGCATTAAGAACACAAATCAACCCTTCATATCTAGCGTATAATACGTTCATGTCACTCGCAAACTACTGAGACAATCGCAGTCTCGCAGGTAACCCTATCTTTAACCTCAGTTGGAGAATCTTTTACGCCTTTCTATACGTACATATGAGTAGAAGAAGAAGAAGATGATGATGAAGAAACCCATTCTAAAGATAAAACGACGTTATAAACCTCGGTGCCAGTCGCATCCGCATTATCACTATGTTTAGAAAATATACTGGCACGCGGGAGAGACGAATGAAGAAGTTTTTAGAGAGAGCTAACAGGTTCCCCATAGAGCGTACAATGGCCGCGCCGCGATCAGCGTAAACTTAGGGACTAGGGCTTATGCTTCGCATCTCTTATGTATACTCTGAGACCCCCTCTACATCTCCAGAGCGCTATAGATGAAAAAAAAATATAAGAAGAAAAAACGTAACAGGCGCAATTCTGTGTTATGCTTCTCCCAGTTTAACACTCGTACGAGATTCGACCAACATACTCGACTCGTGGTCGACTGCGGACATAACTTAATCGTGATTCGAACTGCTAGTACGTAACTTCGCGCCGAGTTCGCCGCACACGAATGCGATATATTTTTTGTTCAGTGATGTGAAAATGTGATGTTATCGAAACGTTGGTTCGTTTAAAAGTGATCAGAATTATAAACTAAGTTTTTCTTGACCAAACGTGTCATGTGAGACAGTTTGAACTCCAGATTTTCCAACTTTCTGAGGTGAGTTAAAATTTTCAATTTTCCCGCGCTTCGAATTCGCATCCGGTCAAAATTCACGTGTTGTTGCCGGTTATAGATGGATGGCTCATCGTCATCGGTATTCGTATCATGATTCTAATGGTTGTCGGTTTATGGAAACGGTTTATTATTGTTACATGCCCAAACGCGTAATTGTTGTCTATTCAATAACGCCACAGGATATGATGGCTTCATTTAGATAGTATTTTCTCCGAATACTCCATTACCTATGCGGTTACGTGAAACGACAATTTGCTTTTGAAACGCACTGCCCGGGGTAACATTACAGGTACACTTTGTTCTGCGAATTTAAAATCATTCATCAAAGATGACATTTTCATCATTGACATATTCGTTTAAGATCGGTGTTAGCGTTATTTACTGCGAAATTTCAATTTACGTTCGATCGTAAAACGTGATATTATCGTTGAAGATGTTGGAAGTTGCTGAATTAAATAATTAATGCATGTTTCATAGTCAATTTCGAATTGAAAATACTTACGGTTTGGTTTCGATGTTGGAAATTCAGCAGAAGCGAAAGAGTAGTTCGGCGAGTTATGAATTTTGAATCAAACAAATGGTTCCATTCTTTGAACAGACGATATTATCCAGTTTATTCCCAATCATACGAATTAGATTTGAAAATATAAGTCCGGGCATTTACACTCTATCAATGAGATAAGAAAGATGAATACATTAAATGTAATTGAATTTTAATTGAAATGATTGATTGTGAATTAAATATTAAAGAACTGCAATGTTCTGTAATGTAAAACTTATATAAATCAAATCCTTAGAAAGTAATAAAAATATAATACTCTTACATTTCTGATAAGCATTCTTCATGCATCTCCTTTTGGCTAGCTTAGTTTTTTCGAAACATCTCGACCTGAATCGATTTTGAATTCTTGATTGAAAATTGTACGAACAGATTTACAATTTGTTTCTAACTCATTCGTATTTTCTACTTATTTATATTTGTATATTTCTGATAAGCATTCTTCATGCATCTCCTTTGGCTGGCTTAGTTTTTTCGAAACATCTCGACCTGAATCGATTTTGAATTCTTGACTGAAAATTGTACGAAAAGATTTACAATTTGTTTCTAACTCATTCGTATTTTCTACTTATTTATATTTGTATATTTCTGATAAGCATTCTTCATGCATCTCCTTTGGCTGGCTTAGTTTTTTCGAAACATCTCGACCTGAATCGATTTTGAATTCTTGACTGAAAATTGTACGAAAAGATTTACAATTTGTTTCTAACTCATTCGTATTTTCTACTTATTTATATTTGTATAGTAACTTGATAATCCAGAAAAATGGAATAGCGTGTTGAATCACTCATGATATGCTTAATTAGTTTATATTAAGTTGATTGTGCATAATGATCCCTTATAAGCTGATCCAGTACTGGATTAATCATTTTAAAAAGGCAACCGAATAACAAAACTTTCGATGAATTCGTTTTTCTTGAGATTCGTGTCCTAAAAAATTACAGAACTATTACAAACGTAAACTCAATAAAATAAATTTTGATATGATAAGAACATCATTTCGATCCTATAATTCAACCCGAATTTACGATCTCTCTTTTTAAAAATAGGGCATTCTAGTTTTGATCCTTACAAAACAATAGGCTACCTTTTAGTCCAGATACGTTCAAAAACCTTTCAATACCCAGACGATTTTTTTTCCTTTCCTTTTCTTCTTTTTTTTTTTTGTTAAACTTTACAAAGGCTCCACCGTTTATCTGCATTGATTTTTGTGTAGTTGATTTTACCGCATCAGACTTATTTTTTTTTCCACTTCGGATGGAAACCAGTTTTTCGGTTCCTTTAGAAATCCAATATTGGTAAATTTTAAGAGGTTTTATAGCCGTTATAAATTTAAGTATAGAAACTTGGAAGACGAAACAAAATATCACATTGGAATAAAAAACTATTTACGAGGAACGAGTAAAATGGTACCAAGAATTAGAAACATAAAAAAAGGAGTATTTTTTGCGCGAATAATAACGAATAAACGTCAAAGTAAAAGAAATTTCAGATGAAGATATTTACGACCTAGAACCAAATACCTGCTCTAACTTTACACAACTTCTTTCCTCAGCATAGGTAACCTTTCGTAAACCTAAATAATTTGATAATCAGAACAAACTTTACGTTCCGAAGCATTTATTTATTTGAAGAAAAAAAAAGAAATGATGAATGCGTTGGTTAATTAAGTCAAATTGTAGTCTGCAACGGCCCCATGAAATCAAGTGCTTTACCCCTATTTCCTGCTCGCTTTTGTAACATTTGAAATAACTCGACTCGACGTATTTATCTATTTTTAAATCCAGATGTTAAAATCGACCGGTGATTCTGAATGATTTATAGCTCACTTCGCGTTCCGTAATTTTGTTTTGAAAACTTTAAAACGAAAAGAGCCCATCGTTAATTTGTAACCAAAAAAATGGTATTTTTTCATCATTTTTCGTTCATTAACTTTCAAGTACCTAATTCATAAGTCACACAGGGACACAGGAGAATTCAGTATATTTTCACCACAACTAGAAGGATAAATCTCCGTAGCGTACCTGCACGTACACTTGAGGATGTACCTACAGAGAATTCATCACAATAGATTCTTATAAATCATCTCTGTGTCTGGATATGTTTTGTATGCGAGCATACGTATATATGCATTTGAACGCAACAGCACGCGATAATTGTTCGATTATACGGCATTGTATTCGTTGAATTACTGACTAAATTTTAGTTTTACTAATATTTCACTTACGTGCCATTGTTGCTGTTCATACGAACGATTGAATTGGTTCATTTACATGTTGAAGTTGTTTTAATTAGAATAGGTCTACAGTGGAAATGAAATCGAGCATACAACAGGGCATAAGTTCAGCCTAGGTTAGTTTGAAAATTTGATCTAGAACAGGAAGAATAAATCAAACTGGATTAAATCTATCATTCTTCAAAGAACATACCTTACTAAATTACGACAGGAAATAATAAATTATTTCGCCAATAGGTGAAATGATCTCTTTTTTTTTTCATCGAAAAAGAAAAAAAAAACACGAAGCAAATCTAGCAAACGTCGACTAAACGCGTCATTTTAGGTTGTAGTTTTTACCACAATGTTCGACGAAGAACAAAGAAAACTCTGTACAAAAAAAAAACAGGCAGTCACGAACTTCAATTAGAAACGTTATAAAACTGGTGTTCTCGTCGTTTTGGCGTAATTTCTTCACTAGCTTTTGTTATAGTGGTCTTTTCATTTCGGACTGTGTAATATGTACGTGATATGTCGTGACATTTATCTGACCGACCGGCACCAGGTATCTAAATGGATATTGTTGAGTGATTTCATGTAGGGTAACGGGGTTGAAATCATGTCACTCCTGGCTAAGTGAGCTACGGAAGAATTACGACAGTTATCAGTAGTAGATGATAGTGTTCTTCTTCGGATTTCTTCATCAAGGGTTTCTAAATAAGTCAGCAAAAACCAAACTTTATCTTTTGTAAAACGTTGAAATCCTTATTTAGTTGTTTCTGTAATTATTTGTGGTGATGTGATGGACGCGATGAGAATATGATGAACTGAGTAATTAATGAGAGAGATAGTTTCAAATGAGTTGATTGTTTCTAATTTTCGGCGCCAGTCCAATAACATCATATTTTTTGGTAGAAAGAGGTAGATTCTCAGCCATCGATCAATTCCAAGATACGTCTGATTCTGATATCTGTAGAACAAAAATGAGTATATTTTATGTTCTGCTGTAAAATAAAATGATAAATAATGAAAATCATATCCATTCAAGTGAAGGTGATTCGCTACCTGTGGAGTTTGAACATTCGTGTTTCAATTTAAATTAAAGTACTAACAAAAAACATTTCCAACTATTTTAATTTTTATGCTAAAATCTCAGTATTATTTGCAGACTTTACTTGGGAATTTGACTATTTTGTTACACGTGTTTGTAACACAACTCTTATCACGACAGCCCTCTCTCAAAGCGTCATTTTATTATTGTCAATTGTGCGCATGCGTATACACATCAAATTTTGTACCTTTCTTTCATACTAGTAATTTTGAATTTTTGCTTCCTTTTTAAAAAATTGGTTTAAATGTGTTTTATTTTCGTTTGAATAAGGATTAATTTTTAACAAATTTGTGATTCATTTCTAACGAAATCAACGCAAATCAAGAATGAAGTATACTTTCAATTTAAAAATATCTATGGTGGTGTATAATGACATAGTATAACTGCAGTGATAGATAGACATGGTAAACATATAACATGGTATTTTATTCGAATTTGTAGTGTAATGAAAAAAAAGAGTAATAGTAAATTTAAAAACTAAGTTAACAATTGAATAAATAGAACAGGAAACCAACGTTCTTCTGGTAAATACTTTAAAATTTGGGCGAACAATCAACAAAATAGAGAACCAAAGTTTAAAATTGAGTAATGAGCAAATTATCAATAAAACTGAGAACCAGAGTTACTTTGGATTTTAATTTTTACCAGAGTAACGTTGATTTTCTGTTTTTGATCACTCGTTTACTTTTAAATTCAAATTTTTACCATAGGAACGTTAGTTTCCCATTTTTTCGATTCTAATACATTTTTTTTTTAATTAGCGGAAACGTTTTTTTCCATGTTATATGTCACTACCATAGACATTGACATTTTAAAATTAAACTTATACTTCATTTTTTACATTTTGTGTTTAATTAGGTGAGAATAAGTCATAAACTCAATAAAAATGAATTTTTATTCAGAGCATCGCGCTTAAAAAATAAAAAATAAAATTAGGCACCATTACAAATCAAGGTAGGTAAAAGGTCCCAATTAAAAATTGGGTGAGTCGCCTCTCTAGTCAAAAAGTGTGAATTGAGATTTATATGAAAAAATTGTAAGCTAATAATTGGTATCCGGTAAATTTTAAAGACATTTTCGGACTTTTTTTATTTTTTAAAATATGCGCTCTCGCTCCAATCGGGCTTTATTGCTCATCAATATTTGAAGGAACAAATTCCAACAAATTCCTTCTTTCCTAGAAAGCAAAACGTAGTTGCTAAACTCGAAAAACTTGTGAAAACTGAAAAACTTTCTTTCTGTTCATAAAACTTTGAAAGATGCTCATTTTAATAGTTGAAAAATACAATTTTTTTCAAAATTTCGCAATCGTTTCGCTCAAGCATGCACACGCCTTCAATCTATGTACGCCATTCATTTGATCTTTTTACTAAGAAAAAGTTCCCCTCCTTCCTGGTAAATATCCTTGGCTACTTCAATTCACTCGTTTTTTCGAACGTGCTGAAAAAATTTCTGAAAATTGAGGATTGAACCCGAGAAATGAACCCATTTGTTCGGAAGGCTCGCTTAGGTACTGCATAAAGTTTATTCTCATAAACTTCGAATGTTGTAATCCATAAGTTTTTCTGAATTTAAGTGAGAGTTAGTCGCATTCAATTTTAATAAAAGATATTTTTTAGCTAACATCAAATTGAAAACGGCTAACGTAGTCAGAGGTGAGGGCGGGGCGGTCAATGAGGCTAGAAAGTCGGCACCTCCAAAAAGAACATCAAAGATCCTTGCTAAATGTACATATTCGATTTCAACTTTCTAGCTCAATTTGGAAGAGAGTTATGCGAGAAACAAGACCAAAATACCAGAAAATCCACCAAAAAAAAAATTTCTGAATTATAAAGAAAGTGGAACGGGTATGAAAAGTCGAAACCCCCAAAAGAAACATCCATGACCCTTACTAAGTATACATAGAAAATTTCAAATTCCTAGCACAATTCGAAGGGGAAGTAGAGGAGGAAAAGCTTTTTTTAAGGTCAAAAAGGAGAAATCCCTTCATATCTCCCCTCCTAACTGATCTAGGAAGCTGATTTTTGGATATGTTACACAACATTGGATTGTCTGTCGATTGGCTCAAAAAAAAATAATTTTTGCAATTTTAGAACTTCAGCACCCCCTTCCTCAAATTTGGGCATAGCTGAATTTTGACCAGAGATCAACCCTATTTCAGAATATGCAATCTACTACCTATCGAAGCCTATTTTACAAATTTGATCGATTTTGGTCAGTATCGAGCTGAGCAAATGATTTTTAGTTTCGGTGGGAAAAAAATAAATATCTGATATGGCCAAAAATTGTCGCAATACTCTGCCTTTGGTTAATGAACCGTAATAACCTGGTTTTCGTTCACAATATAACTTGGAAAATTAGGCTAAAAAGATAGAATCTAAATTAAATGTACTCTCATAATTTTCTTCATCTCCAAGATTAGTGACATTATACTTTCCTAATAGTAATGTTTCAGTGTGAGGCTAGGTATGTAATTATAATGGTGTCAACTTTCAAGCAAAATTTTAGTCGGATAACTTACCTCTATCAAATCAACATCTAACTTTCTTGCAAAAATTTTGACCATAGAAAAATGCTCTAAATTATCAACAACATTAAATTTTTAATTTCCCAGTTTTAAGAAAAAGGTGGTTTACCTTCATTATTCCAATTTTTAGAAAAGAGCGATTCTAGAAACACGAAAAAATTTTCAAGTTCGGCGAAATATTGAATAATACATGTCTAATTCTCAATACAGGTAGATCCTAGATACACTACAAGATAACATCAATTCAAATCTGCACGAGATGACTACAAAGAGTCAATGCTACAAACACGAAACGCACGCAATGTCCACATCCTGGTGACACTTGCGAACCATAATTCAATGTCCAAATTACGAATAAGCTCGTTTCAGCGATGTCGTCGTGACTAATGAATTACTTGTTTCGGATAATTGGTCAGCTACCTGTATTCGGTTATTCCTTCAACGATGTTTACATTGTGTCTATATAACCTTATGCAAACAACCAGTTCTTCCTTGTTTACTTACTCGTCTCTCGTTGAAGTGTTTACTCTAGTTCGTGGTCGCTACTTCCGAGAGCGCGATACCTTTAAAAACGCTCGCTCAGTCGTGTCACACCTACGCTGGTAACATGCTCTATAGAGTTTCTTTCCATGTTTATTTACATTTTATGATATCTACCTACTACATACAACTTTTACTTCTTTCATCTGATATTCATATCTTTGCGATGGTTTTCAAAGTTTTAATGCATAAGCTATTAATTTGAAAACAAAATAAATGACTGATATCAATCACATAGTAAGTAGGTAACTACTTATATATATTTATACACGCTTCTTCCATCATTTACTGGATGGAAGAGAAAGGTAAGAAAGAGAACCATAAAGAGCAGTAGTACAATGCACAAAACTTATCTATTTTTTAATTTTATCAAGTACATACTTGAACATTGATCCTCATGTATCAACACTATCTCTATTCATTATAAAATTCTTTTTTTATCGATCTCATTTTTCTGAAATGAGCAACGAAATCAAGCAGCCAGAAGGGCTGTCTAGTCTTGGGAAACTAAAATTTAACACATAGATGAAGAAGTAAGTTCAGAGCCAAAGTATGTTTTTTCATTTTCATACCACCCTTATGCAGCCTCATAGGAATGGATTTTCTGAATTTTTCACGAGTTGTACGCTTAGATTTTCTTTCACGAGACAGGCCTACTAGATCGATGTTAATCTGTATTTAATAGTTTAATTACATAATCTTTTATATCGTATTTGACAAAAAAACACTAGGCTATTTTGAATTACTGAATTGTGCCTTGCGACAAATGTGGGAGCGAGCCACATCAACAAAATCCATTTTGGGTCTGAGAAGCCTTATTATTTTTAATTTTTTTCACACCAAAGTTCGTCAAATTTAGTCACTAGGCTTTAATCATCGATAAGTTAGATGTGTTTGTATGGGGATGATCTTTGGTCAGCATTTTTTTTCTTCCGAATTTGTTGATGAAGGTACTAAGGAACAAGACGTGAATAATTGTTCGTTTTCCAACCATTCGATAGAGAATTAAAAGTGGTGCAGGGCTGTGAGGTTTTTCACTTTTTACCTCTCGAAAAAGTTAGTTCCTTGTTTAGCTTCCCTTTTTAAATTGTGCTATGAGATTGAAATTCGACATTTACATGCAGTAGGCGGTAATTTTTCACGTTTTTCCTAGTTGCCAGGTCCTGCAGCAGGGTTGAGTAGTAGATTTTGGATTTGAAATCATTTCGTTCAAAATTCAAAATTTTTGAAATAAACGAATATACCGAAAAAGAAAAAAATTTCACGATTAGTCTTCGCAACATTATTCTACTTCAACTTCCATCTTTCCTTCGTTTAGTTGTCACAGAGGCAAAGCCAAGGAGGAGAGTTTGGAAGTCCAAAGCTCCCTGAAGACCAAAATACTCGAAAAAATTTTACATTTATGCTAATTTTTTATCTTAAAACTTCTAAAAATGCACTTTTTAATTCGATTCATTTTTATAAAATCAGATCCAAAAAATAGTACATAGAAAAAGTGGAAGCTCCCATCATTTGAACCCGCTACGCCACTGCGTTTTATGGAACAGAAATCCAACGCTGCATCATCTAGAATCTTCGAATTTTACTATAAAATCATTTCAAAGATTGGAATCATTCTCAATTCCCAGATTGATTTTTAATTACACAAAATATTGAACTTGGATTTTGGATTTGGATTTTAAATACACTTTTAGAAAGGATTTGGGAATTTAGATTTTAAATCCTCCTACACTAAGGATTTTGGATTTTGGATTAGAAATCTTTTTATGCCGGATTTTGTCCATCCCTTTCCAGCACATATCTCCCCTTCAAATTGAGCTAGAGTTTTAAAATTTAGCACGCAGCTCTAGGAAGGAGCCTACATGTGATTTCTTAAGGTTCAAACCACCCAATTCAAAATCAACTTTTCCACTATCCCTACAGCCTTACCACTGATAACAAAAAAGCACCGTGAATTCCAGAATGTTAATTTTTATTATTCTACGAATGGAATAATTCATGTGAAACTCCAATAATTTGCAAAAAATCTGACTGAAAAACCAGCACGTTGCGATCGTTTTTTTTTCGAACTTTCAAATGTATAAATGATGAAGTATAAAATTTTCCAGAAAAATATTCTATTTTGAATTTCATCAATTTCAGAATAGCAAATCCAAGACGTGAAGATTAGAAAAATTCAAAAATTTCCTAGGTCGAAGCATGATTAAACTCTCTCGTAGTTTCAATTTCTAAAAGTGTATTTATCATACATTTTTTAAAATGAGTTTTACTTGTGTGGTCATTTATTTAGATGAGAAATATACGATTTGAAACTCAGACCATGCATGGAGATGAACACCTGTTCCTCAAACTTTTAAAGTATTAATAAAATTTCTAATCGAAAAAAAAAACAAGAAAAAGTAGAAGAACATTAAAACTGAAAATATTACGGTAAAAATATTCATGTTGTTGTAAGAAAAAAAAAAAAAAAAAAAACGTCGAAACAACCAAACACTGGCATATAGGTAACATAAATTTCAAACAGAGTAAAAATTTACGTGCTGTGGGAGGTTCGATGGGTTCATCTGGTTTAAAGGTTAAATACAGTAAATTTACGTGTTTCTTGGAAACTAAAATGTGGATTAGACGTCTTTATTATACACAACATATTTCTCATCCTTACTATATACCATACATTCATGTGCACATGTACACCATTCTCGAAAGAAGAAGAAACCCTACGCTAGGTTTTTATTCACTGGCCATCTGGTCTTTTATTTGGAACCAGTTGCTAGGTTTTAATTCTTTTCCCTCTGTATTTGGGTTTGGAGTGATAGAAAGAAAGAGAGATGTATAGAAATAGAAGGGAAAAAAACAAAACTTACACTGATTTTTCCCTTTTGCTTGATATAGCCATATCTTTTAACTTACATACGCATATCTGACAAGCGAACCAGCCGCGTGTAAGGTTGATGTCGTTATTAATAACGAAAAATTCCCATCAAGGTGATTTGAAGCGCCGATACGGACGTGCAATAAATTTAAATCAATATTTCAGGTAATGCTCGGGGTAGTGATGGTGCTAGGATTTATATCAGCAGCCACTGCAATACCATGCGAAGAAGCCAACTTGAGATGCTCGTTTAGAACTGGTTGCGGAAATGCCTTAAAAGGATATATGCTCGCATGCTCTACCATTCTCCATGAAACTCCACCAGATCAATGTCCCGAAGGCTGTCAAAACGCTCTTATCGCACTTACCTCCACTGATGAAGGCAAAGATCTCATGACTGTAAGTGTCTTTTTCATTTCATTCAACATTCCCATACAAAAAAATCTAGATATAAATGTACTTGTGATTTAACCGAATACTCATTTTGCAGTGTGAATGCGCGAATAACATGTGTAGGGAGACGAAGCAAAAATTAGAAGTATGTAAACCACATGTTATGAAAGCCATCCAAAATGACACAATTGTCACGTGTGAAGTGGCTCAATGGATTTGCGCTGCAGATGCCACCTGTTCCAAAGCTTTAGAATATTACCATAAATACTGCCAATCAATGTTTTATGGTCGTAAATGCTCATTTAGGTGTAAAAATTCCATAGCTATATTGAAAAAACAAGAAAAAGCCGCCAAATTGGATACGTGTCGATGTAATGGCAAAGAAGAATACGACTGTCCGCGTATACGTGCTAATATGGCCAAGTTATGTTTCAACAAAACTATCGATAACGAAAGTAACGAAATAAGACCAAACAATAATCAAGAAAAGTCCAACGATATATATTCAAATGAAATAGACAATGGCGCATCCATCTCGAGTTCATTTACCTGCAGTCTGATATTCATTATCGTATTATTAAATAAATATTTCATTACGTGAGTACCTTTCAAAAATTTTATAATTATCAAAATTATGCCAACAATTTTGACTGCAACATGCCACCCAATAGGCGTGCAGATAAAATATCCTACAGCCACGAGTGTAATAATAAGTAGCATCAAATGCTCATAATTAAGAGATTCCACCTTTTATTCCAAGTCAAAAGCTATAAACCATTATTGCATTTCTTTCTTTTTTTTTTTTTTTAACTTAGTGTTTTCCATTTTTGTACATATTTATTATTACTTTTTTTTACCATTTTTGTAAATTTATAAATTGTATACTATTTACTACCAAAGATGTTGGTATTTTGTTTTAACACAAAACGTTATTATTTTTATATTTTTGTTTGAAAATTTAGTCTCCGTTGGTTGAATCTAAAATATTTTAAAAATATGTTCGTAATTACATAAATTTAACAACTTTGGTTTTCAAAATTTAATACTATCTCCAGCTGTATAATATGAATCATTCATGAATTATAGTTCCTATGGTATTATAATAAGAACAGGCTTGACTTCAATGAGCAGTTTTTGTTGATGCAGATAATTTTAAAATACTCAATTTTTTTTCTTATTCGTACAAAGAAAACAGACTATTGAAATCTGGTTCATATTTCATAAAAAAGAATTTATAGCTAGAATATCCATAAAAATACCTTTAAACGATTACCTTGCATTGTTCATTATATGTAAATAATTGTTAAATTGAATTTTCGTACGGGAAAATTAATATATTATTGTTGAATTGAAATGTTGTCTAATGTCTACTATTGTATAAGGCCTGAGCTTCTGAACTATCAATTTTTTGAAATGAATAATCATTTATTATTTGATTACATCTCTTCACCAATTTTGTAGCGTGAGAAATATTCAACAAATACTTTTTTGATCGAGAACAGTATGTAAATACATATTCATCGACGTATCAGTTTAAAAGTGAAATTCAGTTTTCAATTTACTCGAAATCAGGACCCAAATATACTTAAACTCTTATCTGAAAAATAGAAATATAAAAATAATTCATCGATGAGGAGCAAATGTGTGCATAATACGTATGAACTGTCACAGTTCTTTTTCCACTCTTTATCAGCAGCACCTAACGAGTACTTTTTATTCAAACACCACAACAGAATTGATATGCGTATTTTAGAATAGTGGTCCTTGAGTTTTCCATACATAATAATGGTTAGATTTGGAAACGCAAAATCACCAGATAATAAGGAAATTCTCAAGAATAAGGTTTTATGGAGGACTCTTGACCGGGAGTATGGAAGATTTCAAACCAAACATATAAATGCTGCTTGATCTCCTGAACATTTGCTTTGTAATCAAGCAAACACACAGAATAGCAAGATTGGATTACACATAAAGTAAGCTAATAATTCATCTATTTCTAATTACAATATTTTTAATAATTTTTTTAGCTAGTAGAATCAACTGCAAGCGTGTAGTTGGAAAAGTGAACATTTTTCAATGATAGGAGGTGTTATGTCCTTTTTGATCATACTAAACTTCATAGTTACAGAGGTTGTAATAGTTAAAAAGTCGATACCCACAAAAGACACGACTAGGACCCCTACTAAATCTACGGAATAGTCCTTTCAAAGGTCAAAAAGGAGGCAACTTTCGTATCTCCCCTCCTGATTGACCCAGGAGACTGATTTTTGGATATGTTATACAACTTTCAGGCATCATAGTGAAATTTAGCCAAAAAAAAGTGACTTTAGTGACCAAATTGTGAGGAAAAAGTGACCAAAAAATCACAAAAAA
>FIZR01006488.1:0-18786 GCA_900060175.1 Ferrisia virgata
AAAAAAAAAAAAAAAAAAAAAAAAAAAAAAAAATAGAAAAATTAAAAATGTGGTAAAAACCGAAGTAAATTCAAAATTATTACAATTAAGTACGCAATGTATTTATGATAAAATAAATACACACGTTTATTATACTGAAACCACTTTACACGTTTTGATAGTTTTAGTGTTGAATGTTGCACGAACTCATGAACACTGTGAACTGAAGAACAATTTTCAAGCTAAAAAATAATTACTTTGAAAAAAGCCATAAGGTGTTCACAAAGGTGTATGTTTTTTTTTACATTATTACACTTCACAAATCTTGTAATATTCCTCCCATTGTAAGCTATGTTTATTGCACGTATGAACGAACTCAATTAAAATCACTGTTACAACGTTAGTACGTGACGACGACTAAGTGGCCAATTTTAATTAGGTGCTTCATAATTGTTTGATTGAAACACACTTCATTTACGAGCTGTGTTGACAGCTCGATTTTACATGTTCTTTAAATATTATAGGATAAGCGTTTTAAAAATGAAATTCAATACATTTTTATGTTGGCATAACATTTTTTGCGTTATTCTAAAAATGTTGCACATGTGCAGGTCTAGGTAGTACAGTACGTAATGCTAGATAGTTAATCAATTAATCACTTACCTATAAACTTTATTCTCCTTAATTCTCATAGTGGTTGGTGATTAGATAACTTATAATTTTTACAAAAAGATGAATATAACTAATTTTTTAAAATGTTCTTCTACGCGATTGTAGAATTGATAAAAAGATACTGCCGGTATTATTTTTTCTTATGAAAGATCATTCTCAACATTTTTGTATCATTTATCATATTTTTATAAAAAATAATTTTGCATAAACATAAATATACGTTACATGTTCAGAGGGCAATTTTCAACGGAATGATTTTTTTTTTTCAGGTTTTGCGCATTTAAAAACCAAAGAGAGCGGGAAAGTGATAATAATAGTTATTAACAGTTTTTCAGGTAATTCTTGTTAATAGCTTCAACACAACTAACTACTCACTATTTTTCATCGCAATTTTTTGCAATTATTGATTTATTATTAGAAAAATATTGTCGATTTAGGCAGGTTTAAAATTTCGCAATGAGCTGAGCTATGTGTAAGTACGCAATTTACTTTTTTTCCCCCTAAGTAGGTATATAGATGTTTGCCTACTCGAACAAATCACGCAGAACTCCTACCGAAGTCACGTGAATTTTTTCTTACTAAATCGCCAAGCGAAACGATGATGCACAAATTAAAAAAAAAATAAAATAATTAGCAAGTATCTATAATTTTTCAGTTATCAAATTAAAAAATATCGACATTGTAGGTAATAAGAATTTTAATTTGAATTAAATTGCCAAGATATTTAGTATCTATAGGTAGCTGTCAGTTTTATTTAAAATGACATATGGTTTGGAGGATGACCAAAAAATATAAAATTACATCACAAATTTGTACTACCTGCTGAGCTTTGATTGCCCATAATGTACTTCATTTAATAAGTACAAACGTTCGAAAATTTCAAGATAATTTTTAGTGACTATCCTGTTTTTGATAAGATAACAGAATACTCTTACTTTTATAAATGAATCAGAAAAATTTTATGCATGACGTGATTATAATTATGTAGGTTTTGTGACAGTACATTATGTTCGGATAAAAATTTATTCTTGTGTCTGAATTATTAAGATTAACTGGTATCTAACTAGTTCTGGAATAAGTGTTGTTATCGTTTATTTTTTTTAATTTTGAACTATAGACTTTAACAGATTCGTGAATGTTTCTAATCCTAGCACCATACCTAGCCACCTGCTCACTTTCATATTTCAAATTTCTAACTGGCCCCTTTTATACTCGAAAGACTACTAAAACAAACTGGTTTTATAAAATGTACTCTAAAACATCTACTAGTTTCGACTTCTTCTTCTTCTTGCTTTTTTTTTTTTTTAAATTTTAACCAAGCATTAATGTTTCATAGTTTTTTAAGGTAAGAAAAAAATGCCAACCCTTTAGCACGAATAATGCAAATTTCACAGCTAGTTATCTAACAAACTTGCAATATTATAAAATCGACACTAACCCTGGTCAACTTTGATTTGCATATAATTTTTATTAGGTATATAGCAACGTGTAATTTTTATTTTCTTCTCTAAAGTAAGTAAGTAGTATTACATACAGATGTGGAAACCAGTTGCGATTTAAAAAGGATGTATAAGATGAAAACCGTCGCATCGCTAGATGTATTGTACATGTATATCAATGAACAAAATGATTGTATGATGTACCTACTTCGCATTTCAAATACACATAAAAGGTAATTCGAAGCAACATGAAAAACCTTGGTTATTACTAGATTTGATTAAGGACGCATAAATTTCAATTAAATATTTTTATCCTACTCTGATGGTTCTTGATTTTAGAATTTTTTTCAGACTTTTACAATATTTAACCAATCGGAAATCATAAGTATTATAATCCGATAGAAAAAGTGCAATTAATTCACACGTATTGTTTCAGTTTTAGAATTTTTATTATACATATCGAAATACTTGCCGATGTAAAAATAACCACTGCTAATTGCAGTTCAGAAACGATTCCGTTTTTTTGTACCATTTCACACAATGTATTGATTTTTTATTGTTGAAAAATTCTTTTTCTTAGTTTAAATTATAATGAGCGGTGACTTGTACAACTATTCCATGATTATAACGTGCATCTATACAATATTTCATGTAATCTTATTTATATGTAGTACCTACTGACAATGAAGTCATCTATGTCAACGTATTATCTTTCTTTTTTTGTTGGATGTTCACCTTCGATCACGTAGGTCTAGCTACATACGTACTGTACGTACCATGCTGATTAAGTATACACAACAGTAATTAGTAAATTAGTTGACCGGTGTAATTTCCAGAGTGGTCATCCATAATACGTTGATTATACATTCTGTTTCATGTATAAATACGGAAACTATTTAGGAACTAATAATTACGTATCGTACTTAATAAACAATATAATGATCAAATTTGTGTAATAAGTATAATAAATTTTTAATTCGTAGCATTTTCTTTCTTTCACCAGGACTGAACGTATAAATTTGCAAATAAAGCTTATCACTGAAAATGAGTTTCCAAAAATTTTTCGGTCCGCCGGTTTTTATAAATTATCAAATTAGCATCTCAATCTAATCATATGTAAGATAGCATGTGGCTCGTTGGTACATATTACGCAAAATACAACGAAGCACGCTTTCCAGCAAGTAAATAATAATAAGTTCAAAACCTCCACAGGCGGGTAATTAATATAAAACAAAAAAAAAAAAGTTGAATACTTCAAAATAAACATACCTTGTTATCGAGCAACTGTTTTTCCAGAGTATCGTTCAATCGAGTAATTAGGTTAATTTTTTCAAACATAAATTATGGCTTCGATATTTATTCAACTTTCCGATACAAAGTAAGTTTAAACTAATAGAAAATTGTAAAATAAATGTACACGCGAACAGCATAATATTTTCCAGATTCGAGAATAAGTCAAATTTATCAAATTATAAATTATGGAAAGTCGTGATTTACCAATACTGCATTTTTTTTTTTTCATGAACGAATGAGATAAACTGATTAAAATACAACACTGATATAAATTGGCAAAATGCCGAAAATGTGGCCCGAAAGAATTAATATTTACATTTAAATAAAAATATCTTTTTCACATGCTGATGAATAGACGTCGCGTCTAACTCGATTCAAAACTGACTTTTTTTCTCAATGTTGCGAAATAGGGAATACGATACGTGCTTCGCCAGAGGGGAAGTAAAATTAACAGTTTGGGAGAGTTTCGATGTTTAAGCGTACAAAACTGAAATAAAAACACGAAATTCTATAATCAAATACATTTCTTTTAAAATTTGACCAACATTGAATAGTTAACATTAAAAAAATCGCTTCGGCTGAACATTTTATAAAACAACAAATCAATCTTTCTTGTTATCTGATCTACTTATAAAATGACCCCTAGCCCGTGCTCCTTGAAGTTCTTCATCGAAATTCATGTATGGATATTGTTCCTTCAGGTATTCAATATCAATGTTAGGGAAACGTCGAAGTAAACCACGGACGTATTGTTTCTCGAACCTACAATCATTTCAATAATTAATCAAAAATTAAACTCGTATTAAAAAACAAAGAACGGAACTAAATCACAGTACCTCCTTTGTGAACGTTTTTCACTCATATTTTTCTCTTTGAATAATTTATGAAATTGTTCAACTTCATTCGGATCATAACCCATAGGATTTTGAAGATTAAACTTTTTGTTCACATGTTTTGGTATGTAGTGTTGAGTTAAATTTCTCCAATGTTTCATACCTGGTAATGTAAATAAGTTAATTTCATAACTTTCCAAAAAACTCGACCGTATTTATTAGATAGATGAATACCAATCGGATCATGTATGACTTTTCCAGGTCGTTCGCCTGTTTCTCCAGTTTCCAACTCGTAGTACGCTTTATTTCTTTCACGTACTACTGTTTCTATACTATTCATACTTTCTTCTACCTGTTGATGAATGCACGAGAAGGGTATATAAAATAAATTACTACGTAAGGAGAAATTCAATCTAGAGAAATTACCTTATCAATTCTTTCGGGATTTGGGAACAAAATGTAATTTTCTTTATAGTAATGCTCCATTGTCAATAACATATTCTTCTCTTTTAGCAGAATATACCTTATTTACAACAATTTTATTATAAGATACATCAGTAATGTTTGTTATACGTATGATGATGGTTAATTCGGCACATACCATAATTTATGCAGATCTTCGTTGCTCTTCAAACGAAGTTCATCCACTTTCCACGATCTACCAACTTTTATTTCTTCCTTACTCCAATTTTGCGGATCTTCAAAAAATTCATTTAGATCGAGTCTTTTACATGTGGTTTGAATTGATCGGAAATTTCTAAATGGTAAGAAATGATAAAGAAATTACGAACAGGGTCAAAAAAACAAAGGTAGTATCAAAAATTATGAACAGTTTACGTACCGGATGGGAATGGCCGTTTTGTAAGAATTAATGCTTAATTTATAAAGAAGACCGGCACAATGTTTTATCGACATATTGAACGAATAAATCGAATACCAGCAGCTATTTCGTGACAAAATAATTTAAATTATGCCGCGCCGCGGTTCATAGCATACAATATCGACGATTCTTCTAAGTGAAAATAGCTTTTTTAATCGCGTCCAGCTGAAAAACTTGATAAATTAAAATTTCACCAGGAGATGGATGGAAGTAGATGAAATCGAAATTTATGAAAATTTTTCTCATAAACTTGAATAATTCGCAGGACATAGGCAAAATTTCTAATCAATTTTCATCTTATCACTCATGCTCAATACGATTTTAGCACTTCTAGCGTATCCATGCGAAACTAAAATTTTAAATGTTTGCAACGCTTCCGGTGTTAAAAGTAAAGAACTAAAGCTTTCATAAGTTGGTATAACTAGCGCTAGAAGTTTAGAACGGTTAAATGAGAAACTATTGATTTTAGCGTGTTTTTTCTTTCATTTTTTTCCCGAAGTAAGATATCTTACAAAATTTATTTGTGGTTGAAAAAAACTTCCGCCTTCTCCACCTCCCTCCCACCCTTCTATATTTACTCGTCTCACGGTCTCGTTTACTCCTTTTACTCCTCTAGTGGATCTAGTCTCTTCGCAAAATCTCGATCGACTCGGTGCTTTAAAATTTATTTTGGTTCAATGGTCATTAGATTAGATACATTATTTAAACTTGTGCCTTTTTCTCGGTTTTATGTAATTTAATGGTGTTAATATATTGGAAAAAAATTATCTATTAGTGATTAGTGATTAACGATTAATGATTAATCGAAAACCATTAAGTTGTAATGTAAAATCGTAATTGTTTTTTTTAATGTTTTGATTAGTGATTCTTTTCAGTTCCTTTCGTAATGTATATTATTTATTTTATTTTGTGTGATATACCCTTAATACTAGCGTCAAATAGTGAGTATTATTTTTACGATTTTAGTTTTTTTATTTTATTAATTTTCAATTTAAATATGTCTATTGGATTATTTTCGAAGCAGATAGAATACCTTTGTCATCTGAATCTGTATCTCGTTATCTATACGTATTTACTTAGTTGATATTACGCTTTTATGCGGAAATGAAAGATTGCCATTAATGCGTTTCTCCTTCCTTTACGTTAAGACGAATAACTGGAAATAAGGGGTGATTTTATTCACGTTAAAAATGTCGCTTTAATACATTTTTAGTGATAAGTACGTAATTGAACAAATTGCATGCTCAGTTATGTATTGCTAATGTCGTGTTTCGGAATACACGTGACGATTTTTTTTTTTTTATGATCGATGTTGATAAAGGAAGAATTAGATGATTAAAGAACCGCATTTCGAACAAAAGAAATTTACCGTAATATACAATCTTTATCGGTAATACATCAGCGATGATTTTGCCCTTTGAAAATGAAACAATATTTGTAATTTTTCTTTTCGCTCGTTATAAATTGGCATTAACAACACGTCCAGACCAAGAATCACACTGATAACAATTATGGTGTTTACTGTATTGCATTTTTTTTTTGTAAATTTTCACACTAATCTGTGATAACATCGAATTAATTTTTGGTATGTTGCTAATTAAGAAAAGGTGGAATTATCCATAAATCGTATACGAACGGTTCACACGTTTCAAGTTGACCGTTTGATATTATTCGATAACACGAAATTGGAAAATATGATTTTTGATGCGCTTTTTTTTTTTTTTTTTTTTTTTTTATTTTCCAAACGAATGCGATAATAGAAGATGAATTATGATGTGAAATAGCCAGCTAGGGTTGGTTAGCCGACCTTAGGCTATTTTGTGTACTCATGTACAGGTATTATTAAACAGGTTTGTTGAACGATGATGTCATATTTTCGAATCTTGGGGAAATAATAATTAATTCTTGGTAATATATGAATAGATAGATACCATAGGTAGATTTTTTAGTTCATGACAAATGGCGGTAACTACTTTACACATGATTGCTCGAGCTTGGCAATTTAATGAAAGCAAAAAAGTAGACATTTGCTGCGTTGCCAAGTATTTACCGTGATTTTGTATAATGCTCGATTTAATGCGGATTTTTTGTAATACGAAGTTATAAGAATAGGTAGACGCAGAGTGAAGGTTTAGAAACCGAACAAGTTTACGAGTTCTTTGCTCGAATTTTGGATACTCCCTGCCGGGTATTATATGTATTTCACCGAGTGCCGTTAATTTTCCAATAATTCATTCATTAAGTAGGTACATTGATATTACATAATTCGATATATTATTGTGATAACGAACGACCTTCTGGTTGAGCAGTCTGCTGAAATGATTAATCATTATACCGTTATTTTTCATTGTGTCGTAAAATTCGTAGTAAATTATTCATTTTTATCGTAACCCCAAAATGAATTGAAATTAATTGGTGTCCTATCTAATCCGGTGTATATTTCGAATAGGTACCTAGGTAAATTTTTTTCAAAATAGTTATAACTTTTTAGCCTAATTTTCTGTGTCATTTTGGCAATGCAAATCAGACTAATCTATTGACCTACAGCAGATGAATGGAAGGAGGGGAGGGGGAATCAACAAAATCTCCGTTTTGGAGTCCTAGAAGACCGCTACGACCATTTTTGGACATGGCAGATTTTTATTTTTATTCTTTCTGATTTATTTTATTTTATTTTTTTTTCTCCAAAGATTAAAACCATTTACTCTGCTCGATACTGATCAAAATCGCTCCGGTTTGGTCAATTGACTTAGTTTGGTGGCGAATTAGATATATAAGAGTGGGGATGACCTTGAGTCAAAATTCAGATGTGCATAAATTTGAGGGAGGGGATGCTGAGAAGCCAAAAATGCGAATTTTTTTTCATTTCAGCCAATCGACGGAGGATCTAAAGTTATATGACATATCCAAAAATCAACCTTTTAGGTCAATTAGGAGAGAAGATATGGGTGCTTTTTATATTTTTGACCTTGAAAGAGTGCTATTCCCCTTCTGTCTCCCCTCCAAATTGAGCTAGGAAGTTGAAATTTGGTATGTAGACTTGGTAAGGTTCATAGATGCTCGGGAGGGGGGGATTGACTCTCCAGAACCATTGCACGCTCTCAAAGCCTCGAAAAAAATGTTTTATTGTCGGATTTTCTTATTTTTTGAATTTGTTCCTCACACAACTCCCCCTCGAATTGAGCTAGGAAGTTGAAATTTGGTATGTAGACTTGTTAATGCTCATAGATGCTCTTTGGGATGAGGGGGGGGGGAGTTGACTCTCCAAGCCTCGAAAAAAATGTTTTATTGTCGGGTTTTCTTATTTTTTAAATTTGTTCCTCCCATAACTCCCCTTCGAATTGAGCTAGGAAGTTGAAATTTGGTATGTATATTTAGTTGGAGCCGTAGATGTGCCTTTTGCAGGTCTCGACTTTTTAATTCCATTCAACCCTTTTCACCTTTAATATTGGTTGGCGATGCTTTTTCCCAATTCTCATGATTGTAATATCTCATGAAAATCAGGCTTTCGTATTTTTCGTTCTGTTTCTCAGGAAATGATTTATTTATTCTTTGCGAAGTGAGATAATGTATTTTTTGTACCATTTCAATTATCTTTTCTGTATTATTTTGCGTACAGAGGTTACTGTATTTTGAAAATGTTGATATATAAGCTACGGAATTGTATAACCGCCGAAATAGGTGAACTCGTTGTATGTAGGAAAAACCGTTAATAGACAAAATTAAAGGTTATACGCACTGAACAAGTTAATGTAATTAGCGGCAGATTAAACAATACGCTATTCGTACATTTTCTACGTTCTTCTATTGCTGCGGTACGTGTACAATTACAAATGAATTACGAACGAGAAATTATCTCGAATATACCTACCTACGCTACAACGTCTTTTTATGAACTTACTCTTGAAATGAAATGGAAAAAAAAAATGAAAAAAATCAACGCAGTTTTTAATTGTATTAGAAAGAGAAGCTCAGACAGATAGATTTGCCGAACACAGACGATGTAAAAGTGAAAAAAAAAAAGGAAACATTACCCTTGACATGCTCAGGTATACTAATTTTTCTCACTTTACCGTGACATCTTCTAGATGTTTTTCGATGAACGACGATTTGCTGAAAGAAGCTCCTCAATGATAATTACTCTAGCGAAGAATAACGAATTGAAACTAAAAATCTCGCTTCCAAATCGATCAAACTGTAAAGAGGTCGTGGTGAAATTTAATTCAATTGTTTTACAGGCATTATTACTAATGGTAACGTGTAACGTTTGGTCGTAGTCGAAGGCTCCATTTTGGTATATTTAATTGAATATCAAAATGTTTTTATATGGCCGAAAATTTACAATATGGACTATTCAGCTTAAAACGCGCCCAAATTCGATTACAATTCACGGAAAGCACAAATTTCGTATGTAGAAAGTGTGGAGTATGTATTTCAACTTGTCATTGACGTCATAGAGTTAAAGAATGGCATTAGCATAGATGACGTGTATAGTATAGACAGAGGCGAGTTCAACTACGATAGTCTGCCCCCCCCCCTACCCTCTTCTCAGTCATCTGAAAATTTAACAAATCAGCAGTCTCAGAATTCTGATCTGATTACCAATCAAAGTGACCAACCTTGTACACAAGAATTTTTCCAATAAATTTTGTCATGTACACATATTGTCTATCTGCATTGTTGAAGGGGTGACATTCATTTGAATTTTATGAGCACTTTCAAAAAATCAAGATAGACAAATTTTGCACATAGCAAAAAATGCTGTAAATGTTGCCTAGTACAAGGTTCACTATTCAAAACCGCAATTCGGACAAATTTTTCATTCTCAAAATTTTATATGGGAGGGGGGAGGAGGTAATTAGGATATGTGAAATTTTGAAAATAAAAAATTACGCAAATCTTGGTTTTGTGTAGTGGACAACTTTTACTACATTTTTGGTTATATACAAAATTTGCCTATCTTGAGTATTTGAAGGGGCTCATAAAATTCAAACGAATGCTACTCCTACAATAACGGAGATAGGCAAAATGTGTATGTGACAAAATTTGTCAGAAGAATTGTTTTCTACAAGATTTGCCCCTTAGATTAGTAATTACATAGAAATTTTAAAACTGCTCATTTGTTAACATGTTAAATGAGTCGTGAAAATCTAAATAGGTATTAGCATAGATCTATAGTACGCATAGAGGAGAATTCAAACTTACCTGCTTAAAGCCCTACTTTTCCGCTTAAGTGGCTCTGTAGGTCTGTACAAGCATGTAAAAATTGAACAAAAGAGCAATTTCAAAATTTCGATCCAATCATCAATCCAAGTGGCGCACGTTGTAGATGAAAATTTTTTTCTTACAAATTTTGTCATATACATATTTTGCCTATGTCCGTTATTGAAGGAGCAGCATTAACCTGAATTTTTTAAGCCAAACCCCTTCAAATAATCAAGGTAGACAAATTTTGTACATAACCAAAAATGTAGCAAAAGTTGCCCGCTACAGAGTCCACTATTCTGAACCAGGATTTAGGAAAATTTTTTATTTTCAAAATTTTATATTACCAAGTTATCCTCCCTCCTCCCCCCCATATGAAATTTTGAGAATGAAAAATTTGTCCTAATCGTGGTTTTGAATGGTAAACTGCAGCATTTTTTGCTATGTGCAAAATCTGTCCATCTTGATTTTTTGAAGGTGCTGGTAAAATTGAAATGAATGCTGCCCCTTCAACAATGGAGGCAGACAAAATGTGTGCATGACAAAATTTATAGGAAAAATTTTTGTTTACAAGGTTTGCCACTTCGATTGGTAATCAGATTATAATTCTGAAAATGCTCAGTTGCTGAATTTTTAAATGCCTGTGCAGCGGTATCTATGGGGAGGGGGGTCAGGCTATCATAGTTGTACTCGCCTCTGCCCATACTACGCATCTATGCTAATGCCGTTCCTTAACTCTATGATGTCTGCAACTTGTTAATATTCCCGACCTTCCGTAAAATCTATGCATACCCCTCCCCCCCCTCATTTTTGGGCGAACAAGAATGTGCACATTTTGGTTTTTCGGTAATAACTTCTCTAATAACGTATTTACGAAAAAAATGTTAAAACCAAAGTTGCAGAGCATCAAAAGATGAACATTTTTACTTCTATGACTTTTTTCCATAGGTGATTATGGGGAGGAAGTAGGGTGTCCAGAAAAAAATCGTTTTTAAAAATCTCAAATTGACGCAAATAATTTTCAAAAATCAGCTTAATTCAGTTTTAGGAATATTTTTCTTAGGTAGTGCTTCACATTGTTATGTAAAATGATAAAAGTGTAAAAACGGTCTATTTTCTCAAAGGGGGGGGGGGGGAGCACCGTTCAAAAAAAAATCAACCAAATCAAGTATTGATTTATTTACTACCTTTATTCAAAAAGTTGCAACTTTCTCAACTAGTGAATTCGTTATTGTAAAAATTTGAAAAATTGGTTCAGGCAAACGTTGTAGAGCGTTGAAAGACAGAACATTTTTGTCTTTTAAATTTTTTCCTATGAGGTTACGGGGCGGAGCAAAGGCGAAAAGAAAGAAAAGCGACACTTGCAAATTCCTTTTGAAATGAATAATTTACGCCTATGCGAGTTAGGTATAAAATCTATCGAGCCAAAAAATAAGTGAACTTATTAGAGGGGATTTTGTGGTCACGGAATTCGATTTTGAAAATTACTTGACTGCTGGACTCAAATTCGCATTCCAAACGGGAGGTTCAAAATTTTGGACATTGGTCTGGATTTACGAAGTCTAAAATCTTCTGTTATGGCTGAATGAAAGTTTTTAGCTTTTAAACCCGAATTGAGCCCCATAACGGGGAGTTGAAATTTCAAAATTTTGTAAAATGCACATAAATGGGTAATGAATTTGCTGTTTTGATATCTTAACAGTATTAAGATCTGAAACAATTTTCGAGTTTTGTAAATCGCGATACCAATGTCCAAAAAAACCAAATTTTGAATTTTAAACCTGTATTTTGGAAGCTGAATTTGAGGTCAAGGTTCAAATGATTGTCAAAATGGAATTCCGCTACCACAAAACTCCTGTATTGGGCTCATTAAATTTTGTAAAAAAATTCAAAAAACCAAAATAGTTGCATACGAAATTTTTGTTTACCTTGAATTTTGATTGGGTTCAAGCCTAAGAAGAGCGTACTATTATTCAAATTGGTGGGGAAATGATTCACTATGCTATTCATTGTCTGCGTTTAGATCTATATTCTGTGGTTATTATTAGTATTTTAAAATAATGTAAACCGCAAATGTTATTATTACTCGATGGTCATTTAACCGAATTATCGATGGATGTAGAATGAGTAGGTAAATACGTTTACTTACGTCAGCGTCGTTCATATTATGCTCATGACTCGTCATTGTATGTACAAGTACTACCCAATTAAATAGATTGCTGGAAAATTACTTCCAGTTTTTTTTTTTTTTTTTTTTTTTTTATTGCTGGAAAATTTCTTCCAGTTTTTTTTTTTTTTTTTTTTTGATTGTATGCTATTGAAGACACGCAGATAAAAAATTAACAAAGTGGCGAACCGAATATAGTTCGTGGTTCATTTTTATTTTTGCCAATTTTAATCGATACTGCGTTATTAATGCAAGTGGGTTGTGCGCCCATTTACACCTTAATATGTTTGTTATTTTTCTACAAATGCACTTTAATCGTCGATTAGATAGTTAAGTAATCGAAAGTTGTTTCTATCGTGATAATATTACTGACGTTAGTCGGAAAATTGACAAATACAACCAATTAGGTAATTAACTTGTTCCGTTGGGTCGTTTGTTAAAATATGATATGAAGTGAAAAAAACCGTAACAACAATAAAAGTGTGATTATTATGACAAAGTCCCGTTTCACGAATAACAAAGTTTTCGTAAAAATGGAAATGTATTTTGTGGTTATTAGTTGATTTTATCTTGTAATTAAACCATATCTTCTGTATTATTATTTATGCATTTGCATTATATTGGTTTCAAATTGATGATATTATTTTTGAATTATTAGAGGAATGGAGTTGGAGGTGAGCCCTCCAAATGGTGAGCCCCTCCTCACCATGAGTAATAATTTGTACGACTGAAAACAGTAAAATCTGATATTTGGATATTTGGATGTTAAATACCCTTTAATGCATATTTTTGGACATTTTTTTCTTTGGAAATGAGATGGTGAAAAGCCTTTTTAGGAATTTTAATTTTTGTATTTGTGAAAAATAGAGCGTGGTTGTTATTTTGGAATATTATTCTGATTGACATTATCATCAATGATGTGAAATTATTGCTGTCGAGTAATTCGTTATACGTAAGATTCGTATTGATTTTTTTCTAATGCTCATTTGTTACGTAGATAATCTCATTATTCTTGAAGAAATGTAAATTTCGCGTGTTATCATTTGTATTTTAACAATAATGAATAAAACGATTATCGTGAATGATTTAAAATAAAAATTTATAGTTTCGTATAAAATTATCCTAGCTTGTTGCTTATTGGTTTCTTTATGTGATGTAAATAGGTTGAAAAGGTAGCATCGTATGAATAATTAATTTTAAAATGACTATCGTGATAATTGTGATAAAATGATATGCTAAAGATAGTTTAAAACGTTGTTAAAATTTTCTTAGAAATGAAAAAAAATTTTCGAAGTTATATGCGAAGGTTTTTAAAATTACGAAAAAAATGCCTGAAAATGAATTATATGAACAAACATAGATCTAAAAAAAAAAATGTTTTAACTTACTTGGTATTTTCAAATATTTCCTCCCCCCCCCCCGAACCAACCACCCACCCAACTTGCATGTATTATCTGACATCCCTCTGGCATTTATACACACAAAAAAACTATAGATTGGTAATATTCCGGAATGGTGAATTAAAATTTCGAATTGAACAAATCTTTATTAAATGTTACCTAGTTTTATTTTTTTTTTCGTATGGAAATCCCAGAGAAGTGAAATTTGTTTCCGTCAATGCCTCTGGTATACTATTGTATTTTAGTGATTAGGATACTTTTCACTTTTTAGCCTAATTTTATTACTTTTCTCTTTCATATTTTCAAGAACAATCCAACTGTTATGGTTTATCAACCTGTAGCGAATGAGAAGTTGGACCTTATATTGAAAATCTTCAGTTTAAGTTTTAATTTTTTATTCTTTCCTGATTTCGATTTTAGTTTTACGTTTGCTTCCTGTTTTTTGTATTTCAGTTTTTCGAGTTTTAATTTTGGCACTCCTGATTACTTTCATAAAAGCATGCAGGTCTACGAATAAATAAATTAAGCGAACAGGCATAAAAAAATGTATTTTTGGGAAGGAGGGAGGAGGAGGCGGAAGTTAACGTTGAAATCAAAACTAAACTTTTAAAACTGAAGCTGAAACTTATGAAATATTTCAGTTTCAATTTTCACTTTCTGGATTACTTCAATTCTACGTTACAGTTACAGTTTCTGTTTCATTAGATGTTTGTGCCACTCTGAAAGAAGGGGTGACGAGGGGGGGGGCTATTAATAAAAACTGTTTTGAGTTCCAGAAAATCAATGAGACGATTTTTGATTTCTTCTGACAGTTATTTTTCTTACCTCCTCTCCGCCCCCCTTGTGTGGGTGGGCTGAATACCAACGATGTACTTATTTGGTTGGAGACGTCCTTCATTCAAAATTCATTTAGCTCTAAACATGAAAAAGTAGCTGCAGATAAATAAAAGCTGTCAAAATCGTTCGGTTTCAAACCAATCGATAGAAGGTCTAAAGCCTTCTGGAATAATTTAGGATAGAGATATTATAGCTTTTGATTCTTTAAAGCTAGAAACAAACTGGTCAATTAGCCCAACCCCTACCGTCACCCTCCTTCAAATTGAAAGAGTGAAATTTAGTATTGAGATCTTTTTGGAGTTTCAGATCTTCAATCTCACAGAACCATCTTAATGCTCTGAAAAAGAGAATTTCTGGCTGTTTTATGGGGGGGGGGGGCAGGTACAGGGAGGAGGAGGAGAGTGAAATTTAGTAGAAGTACTGTGTGACTTTTTTTTTAAAGAGTGGTTAGCTTATTTAAAAATCAACCTTCATTTGTACGACTTAATACGAAACCGATTTTTTTTTATGTTTGGAATATCCCAAAAAATTGATTAAATCCACCTATAAAATGCCATACAAACAAAAAAATGTTCAATTGATGATGGAGAAGGGGAGGGGGTATCAGCGAAATCTGTTTCGTGACTGTAGAAGCCCATTGAACGCATTTTTGGCCGTGCCACATATTTATTCCTTTTTATTTTCAAAAATGGTTTTCGCCCTCGAAACTAAAAATCATTTATTCAGCTCAGTACCACCGAAATCAGTCAAATTCAAGCAGTAGGCTTAGTTTGGCAGCGGATTTGATGTTTTTGAATGGGAATGACCTTGGGTCGAAATTCAGTTATGCCCAAATTTGAAGGAGATGGTACTGTGGAGCTAAAATGACGAAAATTGTTGATTGCTGATCCAATCGATAGAGAATCGAAAGTTGTACATCGCGTTCAGAAATCAACCCGTTAGGTCAATTAGGAAGGGAGATTTTGGAGGTTTTTCCCTTTTTGACCTTGAAAAAAGACTGCTTCTTGCATATCTCCGTTTCAAATTGAGTCAGTGGACTGAAATATGGCATGTGCCTTTTTGGGAATTTCAATTTTTCAGCCTCATTGTACCCCATCGCAGCCCCAAAAAGTGGTTAATTTTTGAATTTGACATTCGTATATCTCCCTTCCAAATTGAATCGAGGTGTTTTACTTTAGCATGTACATTTAGTGGAGTTCTAAATGCGCCTTTTATGAGGTGTTTTGACTTTTCATCACCATTGCATCTACTCACAACTCCAAAAAGCGGATTTTTGGAGGGGTTTTTCTTATTTTTTGAACTTGTTTTACGCATATTTCGCCTCCGAATTGAGTTAGGAGGTTGAAATTTCGCTGGTACATTAAGTAGCCGTCTTAGGTGTGCCTTTTTTGGGTATTTTCAGTTTTCAGCCTTATTGCCCCCCCCCCCACCAGCACTACCCTAAAAACTGGTATTTTTGGAGGTGTTTTTTTCGTATTTTTTGAATTTGTCCTACGCATATCGCCCCTCCAAATTGAGCTAGAAAGTTGAAATTTGGTAAGTACATTTAGCCAGGGTTGCTAAATGTGCCTTTTGCGGGACTCAGCTTTTTTAGCTTCATTGAACCCTTTCTACTTTTAATGCTGATTAGTCGCAATAGGGGTTGGAATTTAGCATAAATGTGCATTTTGACGGTTTTGACTTTTCATCTCCCTTTTTACGTCCTGCACAGCTCCTAGAAAGTGAGTTTTTGGACGAGTTTTATTATTTTTTGTATTTGTACCATGCATCTCCCCTCCAGATTTGAATTAGGGGGCTGAAATTTGGCAAGTACATTTAGTAGAGTTCCTAGATGTGTCTTTTGGAGCTTTTAACTCTTCCTACTCATTGCATCCTTTACAGCTTCAAAAAAATGGTGTTTTGTGTGGTACTTCTTATTTTTTCAGTTTATTCCACGTATATTTCCCCTCCAAATTTAGTTAGGGAGTTGAAATTTGGCCAGTATATCAAGTATCGGGGCAGTCCTATTCACTCCAATTTTCACTTGAACCCCCCCCCCCCAAACCGTCGCAAGATGCAATTTTTTTTCTTCTATGGTCCATATGAATGGAAAATCCTCCTATTTACTGTACTCAATGAAAATTAGGCTGAAGAAGCGACGCATTGCGATGATTTTTCTTCATCGCTTTTCAATATATTTTATTGTTGATTTTAGTATCGATTTCTCTAAGTATTTGGGCAAGAAAAAATACAGAATGTTATTTACGATATTTAGAGAAATTAAACCTGAGTACTAATGACTCATTTGCAGATCAATATGTGTTGATTTCCATAGGGACTTTTAAAACAACCAGTCATCTTATTGAAAGGGTAGTGCCAGTTTTAATTGCAATGTGTTCCCAAAATAATTTATTTAGGTTTTGTGTATTCTTTCGATGGTTGCGATTTTTCCTACGTTGACTCTGGCTGGGGATTTACGTAACATTGCAGATTACCTTGATTTTATGTATTCGAAGAAAATCGTCTTCGCTTTCTAAAATAATACCTCTGTAAAGATGCATAATTTTCAGCATATATGTATTGGGAAACAATGTATGTACGAGTGTAATGTGCATACAATCATATCAGGCCATCGAATTACAGCTAAATTAAACACTATCGAATACTCATGTACTTAGTGGAATTTTTCTCTGCGTACTTATTTTATTTGCTTTGTATCCCACGTTTGTAGGTGATTTATACCTTGTAAAATCATTCCGATACGATACGATGGCGGTTAAAAATTTGAAAATAGTGAACTTTTAATATTTACTTTGTATCAGTTTGAAAACAGAGTAGGTGTATTTGAAAAATACGAGTGTATTTCATGGCGAAAAGTGTGTTTTTTTAATGACCTTAATCTTTTGCATTTTCGAACCGATTTTTTTTTTTTTTGTCAATACATCGGTTTACCTATTTACGTAAGATTACAAAAATACGGATTTATTTGAACGTTTTATACGTGTAATAAAAATTCAAGGATGCCGGATTACACCGGCTGGTGAACCTAATGTACCTGGTAGAGGCAGACGTAGGGGTACTGGTACTGTACCTTCCACCTACGTCCCACGTTGTACAATGTGTGTGCATCATGTACCTATATTACACGTACATATGTAGTATATTTTACAAGCATACGAAACAATAGAGAACAAACTGTTCTAAATTCACTGTTATACGTTCCGCTCCGCTCCGTTGTGTTTAAAGTTCACTAATCAAATCTGAAGATGAGTCATATTATCCGGGTATTGCACCGTGATACGTATACGTTGACGTTGGTCTTGGTACCTAATTCTGTATGGTACCTTTGTTGGAAAGACCCAGACCGAGGAATTATACCTATATCAAAGTTGGAAATGATGTAGAGAATATTTTCACAATTTATTAATCGCTACGTATAGGTAAAGGTGTGAGAAGACCTGCATATCATCGAATTTTCATCGTCAGCACAAAATGGACGAGTTGCAAAAAAATTTTTTCGAAATTTTTTTCAATATATCAAAAGTATGTATAATAAGATGAAGATTGAAAAAAAAATTTTGAAAATCGATCCATTAGAACTCGTGTAATGAATTTTTAAAAGTTGCATTTCTTTGACGCGTTGAAAAAAGGAGGCGTGGCTAATTTAGGGAGCTGTGACGTCACACCCTGAATACCACATTTTGAGATTCGGGCTATAGTTGCTTAGTAAACTTTTTTTGCATTGATTTTCTGAAGTATGCAACTTACTAATTACTGAAAAGATCGTCAGCTCGAAGTCAAGGTAAACAATACTTATTCTGAATCCTATCAAATAGAAAAAACAGTGTCCCACAGGGATCTGTACTTAGCACGACACTGTTCATCCTTCTGAAAGATAGCATTCTAACAGAAATTCGGTGACCTATCTTCCTGAGAATCTTTGCAGATGATCTGAACATTTCACTTCGAGTAAGAGATATGAAATTTGCCGAATTTATTATCCAAGAAACGTTAAATCGGATCCAGAAATGGGCTGATCTAAACGGACTCACTTTCTCTGAGGCTAAAACGCATAGCATTCTCTTCTCAAATAAAAAGAAAA
>FIZR01006491.1:0-18267 GCA_900060175.1 Ferrisia virgata
TCACGTTTCTCCAGTAACAGTTAGTTTATATAATCATCACATTTATAAAAATGTTGAAGGAGGAGCGGCATTTTTTGAGTTCTGTGTAAGTACAGAGTTATTATTAAAGAATAAATAATAATAAAAAAAAAAAAAAAAACGCAAATAATGCCCATAGGGTAAAACCGTCTCTGCCTACCTTGTAAACCCCTGGTATGTATGTGGTGCCAGTGGGCATCTGGATTTTGTATATGACGTATTGTTTTTAATAAATTTGCAACATATGTTGATTGGGGAACGCCCCCTCCTCACAAAAAAAGTAGATAGGTAGGTAGGTAAAAGTAGTGAATATTGACGAAAAGAGAGTTACGTGCCAGCAAATTGAAAATTTACCATACACCAAAGGTAAGGTAAGGTTCAGTTCGGTTCATCTCAGCTCAGCTCCCAATGAAAGAATTGAAATACCATCTTTACTCCACCTTCCCTTCTCTTTCTCGTTTCACTATACTCGTCGTATTCGTTGGCAGTATACTTTTGAATGAGAAAAGACGCATAAAAACCGCCAACGTAGATAAAATGAACCACATGAAAAAAAAAAGAGAAGGAAAAAAAAGCAAAAAAGAGGAAAGAGGAAAAATGGAAAACAACGAAGTTAATAACCTTTTGCATTAGCGCCGGAGCGGAGAGAGCACATCGTTATCACTCGTACACTACCTATTTATAGTGTGTCCCTTGGCGTGACGTCCACACATCCAATTAGAAAAAGGGAACCTTTTTTCGAGAATCGCAGCCAAGAGCAAGGTGTAGGGTTATGTAGTTTTATAGTTGCGTGTTTGTTAGGCGAATATTGATATTGCTGCGGACGTGCTGGAAGGCGAAGGCGAAAGCGAGGGAGGGCGCCATCTACGTAGGGGTTGTAAACAAAAGCCACGCTGAATGGCACAATTGATGGAAGAGAACGATTGTTATGGAAAATGCTGGTCATTATTTGTCCTCTGAGGAGGTACCCGATACCATCGTCCATCCGGGATGAAGCACGTGGTGGTGGATCTGGATATTTTCGGCTCTCTTATTCTTTTCCATTAGCGGTCGCTCGTTCGGCAAAAAGAATTCCCGAGTAGCACACGCTTACTATTGTACATAACAATAACTCGCTGTTAATGGAGGTAAAATGACCACGAACCGGAGACGACGATGGAGGATGACAGCGGAGTGGACCGGTGCGACCCATCATTACCCAACTACCTTCAGCTTCCAGCCCTTTTCTATCATCATTACGGTGATGGTGATGATAATACAGATGAAGATAGTGCTGCAGGTTGAAGAAATAAAAAAAGCATACGAGACAGATGACTCGTTCGTACAATTTCGTCAAAGTATATAATCGCGACCAAAACATACGACGACGATGAGTATTAAATAAAGGCCAATCTGGCTCGTACGTAGATATGTTTCTTCATGTTTGTGCATTTTCACACAAAAGAAACACAATAGATTCCATAAAATCTCTTCTCGTATGCTCGTTTGTTTGTTTGTTTGTTTTGCTTTTGCAATTTCTTTCTTTCATCGTTTTTTTTTTCTTCCATTCGTCTAGTTCTCTTCGTTTTTCCCATGAGTATAGAATACTCACTGTAAATACATATTTAGAAGGGTAAATAGCCGGACATTCAATTTGATTATTTTTTTTCATCGTGCTTGTAAAACTTTTCGAAAATATACAGCGTGAAAGTTTTGTATGAACTTGGAAAGCGACGAAAAACAGAAGCAGTAAAAAGCTCACATATCGTAATTTTGTTTCAAGTTGAAAAAATTTCTTCATTTCTAATGAAAAGAATTGCAGTCTTCCTCCTCCCCAAGGTACATAAGATAAAGAATTTAGTTCAAAGTTTTCAATTTGTGTCAAAATTCTTCTATTCATGATGGACGGGGGAGTGGGGGAGAGGTATTCAGACACATCAACAATTGATACAATTACAATCATTAGATTGGTTATGTGAAAAAGCTATTTCAGCAGCAACAAAATCAACGATCAAATTACCAATAAAATGCAGTATCAATTATCAGAAAGACCTATTATTTACATGATACAATTGAATTTTTAAATTCTTCATCAGAAACTTGGAATATCAAATCAAAAAATGGGATTGAAAAATAGGCAAACCAATAACAATGTTAAAAACTAAAAATCCTCTTAAACTTTGTAATGGAACAAGGTACATTGCAATAAAATTATGTATATAATATTTGCAGTAGATGAAAATCGTTATAAATCATCGAAAATCGATAAAAATCACGCACAAAAGTTGAAAAACACGTGAAAATTGACCGAAAATTGATAAAAAAAAATCATTGAAAATTGATCAAAAATCACAAAAAAAATTCTGGTAAAATATATTAAAATTGACCTAAAATATATGCATAAAAAAATGTCAACGGTAATCGAAGTTGATCAAAAATCACGAGTGGAAAACTGGATGAAAATTGAACAAAATTCACGAAGAAATGTTAAAAAATGAGTGAAAATAGCCCAAAAAATTGTTAAAAATAACTAAAAATTGGTTAAAACGTGATAAAAATGGGTAAACAGTGCAACAAATCGATCGAAAATCATAAAAAAAATTTCGTTGAGTTATTGAAAATTGTCTAAAAATCGTTCAAAATCATTAAAAATTCGGGAAAAATGCGATAGAAATTCGTTAAAATGCGTAGTAAACTAATCAAAAATGACAAAAAAAAATTAAAAAAATACATGAAAAGTGAGCGAAAATATGAAAAAAATCAATGAAAATCATAACCACGTGAATGAGAAATACATAGAAATGCATAAAAAGTGCAGGAAATTCATCAAAAATCATTAAAAATCATTAGAAATCGGGTATAAATTGAACAAAATTGGTCCGATGAGCACATAAGTAATCAAAAAACACGAAAAAATGTTGAAAATCGATCAGAAATAGAAAAATAAAAAATTACAGAAAATTAAGTAGGAGTCTGGTGAAAATAATTAAATAAGTGTGGAAAATTAATCAGAAATCATGAAAAAATATTGAAAAATACGTGGAAATGAAACGAAAATAATGAAAAAAATAGTTAAAAATCATGAATACAGAAAATTGATCACAACCCTCAAAACAATGTTGAGAAATATTATTATTCCACCATCGACTAAATCAATCGTTAAGACTTCAGCTTCATTAAACAAATACGATTTATAAAAATTATAAATCTCGTTTCATTCCAAGTATGACACAGTTTTACGAATTTATTCGAGTCGTCTTCGTCATCGTCATCACCATCACCATCGCCATAGCTATACATTTTATACAGCATTCTTATGTAAAGATGAAAAAAATCCCAGTTATGTTCTACCGTACGAAGATTCAATCCCTCTCACTATTTCCATTTTACTCTCATCTCTCACCCTTTACTTCACACCCTTCCATACTACAGTAAGTATTTCTATGCGCAATGTAAATAACAAGATAAATTAGCTTTTTTTTCTCTTCGCTATCTTGATGAGATGTTTCTTCTTTCACACTGCTCTTCCGCCAGCCACAGCCCCCTCTCCCCTTCTGTACGTGTATGTGTGTCGGATCGAAAAAGCAGCGTAGAAATTGTACGTACTTTACTTTTAAATGCGCCATTGTAAAGACCTCGTACGCGGCTTGAAATTTAACGAGAGCTTATATTAGAGGCTTTTTGTTCGGCGTGATTGCGAGAGATGAGATGAACGAGAATAAGATGTTCATTGAGGCTCTTTGTATATAAAAATCATCGGTTTAAGTGTGCTGTAGGCTAGGTACATCTACCTTTACGTGTATATATATATATGTATCTGTGCTGAAAATACCAGAATGGAAAAAAAAGCGAGACAAATGAGGCTACGGAAATACAAAAAAATCGTTTCAAGTACAAATTGAAATCAAAGGAGTATTCATTATTTGATACCCATTATCTGCTAGAAAGGTGGATACATAGGAGTTAAAACGCGGTATTATTTAAAGAGACAAAAAAAATGATGAGTGATAGGTACGAGTCTTTTTAAAGTAGGACGATGCCAACAAAAAAATTTGCAAGCAGTGTTTTCAAAATCAATAACCCTTAAAAATTGTTTTAAAAAATTCTAATTGAAGCTGCTCGAGTGTTTCTATTCGATTTAAGATGGAGAATGGCAGAAAATACAGCTATCGATTCTGGGAAGGATTATTTTTCAAAGATACTGAACGAAACTCTGTCTCGTGAAAAGGAAGGCAAATGGAAAGAACTGGAAATAAATTCATCGAATCTTTTAGCTGAGATTTTCGAAAGTCTGAAAAATTTTGCTGATGGAATGACAACTGAATTCAGAGCTAACATTTCTGATCAAACAACCATTATGGCAGCTGATACGAAGAAAAAAGCAAATGTAATACATCGAAATCTACCCTCTGACATATCAGTGCTTTTAGTTAAGTTCTTCCTGAAGAACCACAAAGTCCATTGGGTCTGGTAGAAGGCTTAGCAAATTTTTTTAAATTGTCAACAAATATAATGTCGATCAATGCAATCCCAGTAACAAAACTGTCACTTTACCAAAGCTTTGTAGCATCGTCTGGTACTTCTCATGGAAAATTTCGGCTATCATCGAAATCAATATCGACTACATAGTTAATGCTTCTGAATTGGGTAATGTAGTACAAAAGGACAGGATAGTGCCATATGTGCCAAGTCTAATCGATTTGAAGAATCAGCCAAATCACAAACTGGCAAGGATCTTTATTTTCTTCAGCATTTATTAGACGAGAACAATAGCGAAAACTATTAAACCCAATAATTCCAAAACAACCAGAGATGTAGCGTTTGCTTCTTCATGGTAATTAAAATACCCATCAATCGCCTCTGTAAATTCAATTGCCACATCAAACGAGAAAAAAGGAATTCGAAAAATCTGTAAAAGATATATCAGAAAAGAAATTCGTGGATGCGGCCAGTAAGTTATTTCAGGAAATAAAACTGTGCAGTTGGACCAAAATCGGTTCCGTTTTTTAGGTGGAAGTGAATTGGCATTGATCTAGTAAAATCAGCAGATTCAAACATGCAAGCATGAGCAAAGGATGTATTTTAGAGTTATTTCTCAGAGCGAATAAAGACCTCAATTCAATGATGTAACAGAGACCCCAAAATTTTATTCATTGTAAAGTTGGAGGGGAGTGGAAGGTATTTCTTGAACTTAAATGGGGGGGGCAATATTTTATCTAGAGATACAAAAAAAAGAAATGGAGTTAAGAACAATGAAACCATTACTCATTATTAGAAAGAAAGTTGAAGTTTATGAAGCATTGTTGGCTCCTGAACTAAAAGACCCTATTAAGTCTACACCCATCTTGACTGTAGGTGTCCTTTATTCAAGTTGTGTCGGTTTACTTACATACAAGCACTATAATTTGTTATTGGCTAAAGCAACGCAGCTCCAAATGGAACCGGTCATAGCAGAATGCAATCGAAAAAACAGAACTAAAGACTAGTGAGTTACAGAACTCGACAACACTGTCCCGCGAGATTTTAAGGGTAAAATTAAGCAAATGCTGAATCTAAACGCTGGACCAGAAGAGCATTAACAATACGATTGAAATATAGAGCTCAATTGTAACATTAATTCCCACCAGACATCGAGAAAACTCACCCAAAGAATAGCACCTACACGCACTTACATCTTCAATTCGATCCACTCGATATTATGTACCATTATACGAACCAATAAAAACCTCAAAAAACAAGCCATTCTCCGCTGCGCACATACACGAACAGCAACAGAAACAGATTCACGTGCCACACGCGCCTACCTCGTTATCACCAGGCTGGCTATACATATGCTGGATAGTCGATATGCACACACCATTAAGCAAGTACACCTTTCATCGGCCGAGTACAACAGATCATCACACAAGCACCATCTATACCTACCTGGAATTCTTCTAGTTCCCATTCTCTGACTCGGTACACGCTTGCCATCGAGATCGACCTTACATATGTAATAAAAATTATCATTTTAAACCTTTCAACATACCAGTAAAGCTATTAAAACGATGACAAAACAAAGTAGTCTGTTTAATTGCCTTAATTATTTGAAAAGATGTTTTTGTCGATGCGGTGGTCACCCTACCGCACCCCGTATCCTCTATTTTTTCGTTGCTGCCTCCTACATTAATTTTAACGTAATATAAAGGTGCATTTTATACGGTTTGTTTATTGCTGTAAATAATGTGATTTGGTGCATGTTTTCATAGCGTGGTATTACGACTCGATGATGATGTGTGGGCAGCTGACATAAAGACATTTAGTATTAAGGAGAAATCTGTTAAAACATAAATAAATATTTGCATTTTTAAATAACAATTTTTTCAAACGCAAAATGCTGCTTCATCATTACACCGAATTTTCTTCGAATATAAGGATGGATTTCGGAATTTCCCTACTTTTATTTCATTGAAAAAATCAACATCCTCTGTATAGAAGAGCCTGAAGCTTTGAACACTTTGAAAAATTCACTAACTTTAACTCCAGCCCACGTGGCTTTTGCACGGGATTTGATACCTTACACATAGATCAAGTACCTGCTCAAAGTTCAGGTAAGCACGTTGCGAAATGGCTCATACGACCTCAGCATACCGAGACACGTGTTTTTACTACGCATATTTCTATCGCGTGCTCTATTCAACGACTCGCTGACTACAACACTGAACACTCAGCATGATAGCGAACGATAAGAGAGACATATAGAATTTATGTAGCTCGGCCAACATGCACACTGCACAAGCTAAAGTAGAGATATACCTGCCTACGTATAATAAATCATAACTCTCGGTGACGATTTACAAAGACTCTACGCACAGTGCGGTCTTAATTCGGCATATTTTGGCAAACGATCGTGTAATCTGTAATTTATGCATCGCATCGTTCAACAGCAAGCACGCTATACTAAGCATCGTTTGGGTTCGAGCAGTTTGGACATGGCACGACACGACGACCACTACTACTCTCCTGTACTTATTACTTCATTGCTTCCGATGTCACGACAAATTAAAAACAAATAAGCACCGTGTCCTTGTCTTAGCTTATCCCTTTGTACCATCTCGTTAGATGAGTGCGTCTCTCTCTATCTCTCTTTGGTGACGTACCGTAGGTAGATGGACCACTTTACGGTGTATTTTTTTGGCGTGTAGCACACACGAAAGTACATTGGTATCGAATACACGGTGACACGAAATTGAATTTTGCTACGCGTTGTAGGATCACTTTTGACCGAAAATGATGTCGTAATACTCGCAGTATAGACATGAAAAAACACCTTTGAATATTTATAGGGTGTTCAAAAACTACAGGAATTGAACAACGAGTAAAAAATTAATCATTTTAGTAATATAGAAATAGCAGGTTAAGCTGATTGAACGGTTACAAGGAAGAATTATTTCAAAATGAGCATAACTTTCAATATGATTACTCAAAAGACTTGAAATTTTTAATGTAAATCGAATACGCACCATAGCAGTGTTTTACATGATCTCAATCCCACATCTCCAAAACGAATTTTCAAACAGCTTTGAAGAAATTGATAAGTTAGCATCGACATTGTAATTGAATCTGAATTAGCCCTGGATACGAGAAGAAGAAGAAGATAAACCTGGGCAATGAAGAGGGAAGACCATGTCTCTTCAATACATGAATTTTGCGAAATCAACCCATAATTTCCTCACTCCTAAAACTAAATCATTTTTATATCATTTACTTTGAATTATTGAAGGCTCGAATTGTGCCAAACTGAAGATACCGACCAAATTTTCTCAACATGATACAAAGAAAATTTTCAAAAAAGCTGAACTCTTATTGAAATTTTGCATATTTACAACTCAAGTAACTATAAAACCGTATCTCATGATCAGCAAACTGCTATAGGCTTTTTTGAATCTGCGATAACAGTGAAGTGAAACCAACGCGATTTTTGGGTTCAGTTCTGAAGCTCAGTTTTGGTTTCAATTGTGGTTCTGGTTCCAAAGCACGCGATTTGGTTCAGTTTGCCAACTTGCACAAGAATTACAATTGTCGGTAAAAAGTTTTGAAACCTGAGAAAATTTTGAGGAGTTAGAAGCTCAATTGGGTGGCGGATAATAGAACCATATCCATTACTATCATTTGCTCAAGTTACAATGTTGTGATTCCGTTTTGGTACAGTTTCAATACCACCATTATTGGTTCCGGTTCCAATTTTGAATTGATTTTCAACCATTTTTGTTTTTTGCTACCAGTTCTAGTGTTGGCTTCAACTCAAATTTTGTGAACCAAAAATTTTCAAAAAGTTTCTGGTTCTCGTACAATGTTTTGGTTCTGGTTCCATCACTTTTGATTCTGGATACAATTTTGAATTTGCTTTCAACTATTACAGGTTTGGTTCCAATAGCACATCAGGTTCACATTTTAAATCATACCCAATTAAGAAGTTTCTGATTCTGGTACGGATGTTCTGGTTGTGGTTCCATCATTTCTGATTCTGGTTACAATTTTGAATTAACTTTTAACTATTTCTGGTCCCAGTTGCAATTTTAATCCGCACTTTTAACCATACCAAGTTAAGAAGTTTCTGGTTCTGGAATCAATGTTTTGGCTCTGGTTAAGGTTCATTACTTTAGATTCTTGTTCTAATTTTGAATTGATTTCAGTAATTTCTAGTTAGTGTATAATGTCTTCATTCTGGTTCCAATCTTGGTCATTTCTAGCACTGGTTTACATTATGAATCAAACCAGTCTCTGGTTTTAATATCGATGTTACGATTTTGGTCCTGATTTTATAATATTTGATCCTGGTTCCAATTTAAAATTGGTTTTCAGCATCTCTAGTTCAGGTTCACAATTTGATTCAAACAAGCTTAAGCAGTTTCTGGTTCTGGTACATCAATTTTGGTTTTGGTTCACTTCTGATTTTATTACTTTTCATTTTGGTTCCATTTTCATTGTTGATATTGGTACAGATGTTAAATAAAACCAGACTTAAAGCGGTTTCATGTTTTGATTTTGATATCATAGTGCTTTTTTCGGTTCAATTCTGGTTCCTGTTTCAATATACTGATTCTGGTTCCGTCTTTCAATTAGATTTCAGTCCTGGTTGAAATTTTTAATTGGTTTCACGCAGTTCATGATTCTACTCCCAGCTGTAAGGTTTCCCTAGTAGCAATGAAGACATGATGACATTGTCAGTAAGTTGGGATTAATTAAATGGGTATGTGTGATACTAGTATATCCTATTCTCAGGCTGATGAAGATGACTTTCTCTCATCCAGGACTTTCATAATACGTTGACCAAAAGGTAGACAATTGTTTAATGATTTTTACAGTTTGTAGCAGGAGAATGAAATTCGTCCATGATTTTTTTGAAGGAGGTCGGTGGTCTGTTTAGCTGATCGATTTAATGCATCGTGTTTTGGTTGACAGATTATTGAAATAGACAGATACCTTACTTAAACTGCATACACATTTTCAGCTTTCTACACAAAGTTTCAGATATCTTCATTGTTGAAAAACATCAAAAATCGTATGCTTTTCTGGAGTCAGGCAGAGGGGGAGCTTGGTGATTTGATTTGGGAGGAGGGTACTAAGCCCCAGAATGATGAATAAAATGAAATTAAATGAATAATTACTCTTGAGTTGGTCAAAAATGTTTTTGTTAAGTGAAGGGAAGGGGGGAGGGTAGAAGTTGGAAGTTTAATTTCTGGTGTGAAATGGAAGTATATAAATGCCCCAGCGAATGAAGGGTAACATTTTGAAGAAAAAAAAACTTCTTTATAATGGATAAAAGGTACATTTCTCGAAGTTTTAGCTTCAATTTTGTAGGTGAATTGACCAGATTATTGAAACCAAAAATTTTTTTTCAAGTAATACTGTGATGTTCTAATTAATCCAGGAAGAAGATTTTTGGTAAAGCATTATATGGTATTTCATTCGATTTTACATATCCCCGACTTTTTTCTGATATTCACAAAGAATATATTTGAAGCGAACTAATTTCACACTGAAATAAGTTGTAGGTCTCATGACCGGAAGCCAGGGTCAAAATGACACCCTCTCAAATTAAATTTTTTACCAAATCATGATCGACTAGCATACTGTAATTAATCATGCCACACAAAAAAAGATGAAACATGTTAGAAAAATTATCTCAAATCGGAACAGCCTCGGTTCAAAAATGCAAATTTCTAAACAATACTGAAAATTCGAACATCCTTCATTTTCAATGAACATCACGACCTTTACACAGCAATATTTTCTATCATCTATACGAGTAGAATTTCGAACACCCTATGTGTGTAAAATACAACATATCGTCGCATATTCTGTACACGTTTTTCCTATGCACGTCATATCGAAAAAGGCACGAACAATGAGAATAGAATTTGGTCGAAGAAAAGCAAGCTTTCACGTGTGTATGTCTTCATCTTCAGGTATACGAGTATTCGACTTGTACACGCATCCAAGTAAAGTGAAATACGCAGGGTTATTTTTCGATTCGTATATCTCACATACCCTACCCATACACATATAAAAAGTTGGCTTCTATATCATGTACTCATATATTGGTAGATGCTGCTTCAAGCACAGATAGACACACACACGAAGAAAGATGATGACGCACATAAAGTACCGACTGCTGAGCAAAGTTCACAGGTACAAACGATGATGATGATGTAGATGATGATGATAGCAAAATGTCGACGACAACGACGAACCAAGATGAAAATTGTGCAAATGATAATATAAGAAAAGGGTGCACTGTACACAATGCACATTTATAAGAAAGCAGTATATATCAGCTCGGTTCTCTAATATTATAAGTTGTGAGTTCAGGGTTGCTAAAAAAAAAAAAAAAGGAGAAAAGAAGAGAAAACCGAATCTATTGTGTGGATGTGAATTTTCTCCACTTTTCGATATAGCTCGGATATCTGATAAAATACTTATACAACGACCGAGACGACGACACTCAGTTTCTAGTCATTTTATCAACATTTTTCCTCATTTAGGTTCGCTCTCTAATACACGCAACTTTTTAAAAATTACCTATTCGAATGTATTTTTTTACCAAATTAGGAATAAAAAATGAGAGAATACTCGACGTTGCACAATCGCATTTTCAGCGGCATACAAACTCAGCCCAACGAATACATTACTGGAAAAACATATGTATTGTTCGATAGCCCTCGAGCTTTCCATGTATCAAAAGAGCATATGCACCCAAAGGTACCAACCATAACCCATTCGCTATACGTGGAGCAAGAAGGGATGAGAGTTATACCGCGATCCCTAAACGCTTTTGTATGCAGAGATCTGCACCCCCTCTTTGTACTCCTCCATTAAATAATAATATTGCGTGAATCGCAGTTGCAAATATGTACCATAAATATGACGAGTACGCTCATACGTACTAATACTGCACGTATATGTGAAAAAATGAAATGAAAGATGAGGAGGAGGGAAAAAAACACGTATTGAACCACTAACCATTGATACGCAAAAGGGTGAAGAGGCCACGATCGACCGAGTTTCTGGTCTCGTCTATCAAAGAGCTAACCATTCATGAAATTGCAACCACGTGTTTGGAGGCTCTATTGTTGGAATTATTATTTAAAGTAACGGCGAGCGGTGGATAAACGTGGGATAATTTTAATATTTCCCATATTGCACGGTTGTTGTCGTCACACGTTGCGCAGTATTATTGTACGTGTTAGAAAAAAGCCACTTGTTTCCCTCGAATTTAGTCATTCTCATTTCAGTTGCTTGCATTTAAGTTTTTTTCAGTGTCGTATTAAAGGCCCTGGACCTGGACAAATACTAATGTGAAAGTTATCGAAACCCAGAGTGCAGATCATTGTAATCTGAGCAGCTTGGTGCTGGAAAGCTGAATATCATGGACTCAGGTCAAGAATGAAATAAACCCTATCATGAAATGATCGAAACCAGTGTGATCTATTTGAAGGAGAAAACGTTCAAAGTAAAGCATGAAAAACGATTTCTTACATATAGTTCAGCGAAAAAAGCAAGTTATAAATAATCTTTCACTCATATGAAAACAACACCAATATCATCAACAAAGGCATTGCCCCAAAGTTAGGGAAGGAGTGCCCCTGAGCCGGCAAAAGCCCCGCCCAACTTTCCTACGATTTCCCGTCGACACATATTGAAAATGTACAAAATATTAAAACTCTCTCGCTATAAATTGTAGTTAGGTGTCCATTCGATGAGATTTTGTTGCGTTGAAAGCAGAACAAAAAATTAGGAAAAGAGTGATTTTCGACAAATTTAGACACGCTGAATATGAATCCGACGTTTATTTTTCGTTCAAACATCTCGTTCGAAATTAGACTATTCACCCCCCCCCCCCATCAATAATTCTGTTATCATGTTCCTCAACAAAAATTTGAAAAACGTAATTTGATATAAAATTTCACGCTGAGCAACAATTCTTCCACTCATTTCTACGGTATTTTCCATTTGTATCGAGAAAAAAGCATTTTTGAGCATATTTTGTTTTTAAAAAAGGCTTAACCCACTAAAAAAAATTTCTAAAAAATATACTCATGAAAACGCACACTTTCAAAAAAAAATGTTATGCACCCCAAGGGTCAACAGCTGCAGCAATTTGTAGTTTTCTTTTTCCACCTCCCTCCCGCCTAGTAGGGAAAAATTCCAGCCGATACACCCATCATCCCTCCGAACACCTGAATTAAAATCACGATTTTTCCTTAAATATGCGTGGATACAGATCTCTTTTTTCCACAAAAAAAAAAAAAAAAAAAAAAACAATTAGAGATACCTGATGATGTTTTGTAAGAATTTTGAAAATCTGAGATCAAAGGCATTTCACCATTGCTATATATATGAGAGTACAATTTATTGTAAACTTTCTTAAGATCAGTTGTATATGTCACATAATGTTAGACAAGCTCTGGTGACATTAAATAAATCAAATAATAGAAAAAAAAGCATCGCAAAGCGATGATTTGCGGGTGGGAAGGGTTCAATGGGGCTAAAAGGTCGAAACCTCCAAAACGTACATCAAGGGTCCCCACAGAACAGACAAACCTAATTTCAACTTTCTAGCCCCATTTGGAGGGACAATTTGTAACGCGTGAATTTTAAAGTTTTTCATTTGCTTATAACTACGTTTGGTTGTTGAAATTTAAATATCGTTGCCTATTTTCCTTTTAGAATATTTCGTTTTTATCTCAAAAATTATTTATAATCAAAAAATTGAGCAATGATATGACTCCGATACGAGTCTGGGATCTTTACTAACATTGATTTTTCTTGTAAAGAGATTTTTACAAAAGAAGCTTTGCTGTTTTTTCCTTTTTTTTCAACAATAAATGATTTTTTTTCATTTCAAAAAAGATCGAATTTAATCTCCTTCCACATTTGGCTGAAAAGTTGATCCCCTCAAAAGTCACATCGAGGGCCTCTACAAAATATACATACCTCATCCCAAACTCAAAAAATAGGAAAAATCGACCAAAAAAACCTCACGTTTGAGACTGTGAGGCGGTGTAATGGGGCTGAAAGGTTTTAAAAATTAGAAAAAACTACGACAAACCCACATATTCAGGGCTGTGAAGGGGTGAAATAGGGCTGAAGAGTATAGACCGACAAAAGGCACATCTACGGCTGCTACTTAATTTACATACCTAATCTCGAATTCCTAGCTAGATTTAGTGGGGAAATAGGGGAAGGAAAAGCCCTTCTTCAAGGATCAAAAAAGGAAAAAGCCCTAATATCTCCTATCTTAATTGACTAAGGAGGTTGATTTTTGAATATATCATACAACTCTTAATTCTCTATCGATTAGCTCAAAAATTAGCAATTTTTGCGTTTCTTACTCCATAGCACTCCCTCTCCCAAAATGGGGGCATAACTGAATTTGAGCTGATTAACCGTACAGGAGCGATTTTGTTCGGTATCAATCAGAGTAAATGATTTTATTGTTCGAGAAAAACAGTAAAAAATAAAATAAAAATAAATATTTGACTTTACTAAAAATCGTCTCAATGGCCTTTTAGGACTCCAAAACGTATTTTGTTGACACTCTCCCCCCCCCCCCAATCGACGTTAGTCAATAGACTGTAACAGCCTGGTTTTTATTGACAATATGACATAGAAAATCATGGTAAAAAATTGTTGACAAGGTCCGCTACTTGGATTGCTAGTCAGATTAAAATTTTGAAACAGTTCATTTGTAAATTTTTTAGATACCTGAGCAGATATACCTAAGTAAGAAAAGAGGGGGGGGGGTTGGGGTCAGACGAACATAGTTGAGCTCGCATCTACCCGTACAATACAACTATGCTAGTACCGTTCCTTAATGCTGCGACGATTGTAGTACGATAAAATTCAAAACCTTGACAACTGGGAAGCTCGAGCCAAATCCTAATGAGAAAATATATAACTCCAGTGTCTCAAGTTCAACAACAACGAACGTAGAACAATATAATGAAATCTGCAGGAAAAATACGCGCAAAAAATATACATAAGGTTAAACAGGTAAGTAGACGTACTACAGGTTCAGGTACATGAGTACAAAAAGCAATGCGGCAAATGGTGCGGTTTGTCGAGTTATATTACACATCGTCGAGTCATAAAATTATACGATGTTCGCGAGCGAACGAGCAAATAAATAAATACTCGTAGCACCTAGACCTACACAGAGGTACATACCATGTGTACAATATACATATGTACTCCACTTGAAAAACTAAGAAGGAAAAAAAAACGCCGAAATGAGGTAATTTAAAAACAAACTTACGTCGTAGTTATGTTTAATAAATTATAGTAGTGTATACCGACAACGAAGCTCGACGACTCGTCGAGAGTCTGAAATACCGAAAAAGAATTTGTAAAATATTCCAAATACTTATACATATATATCTACCTACTAAGGAAAGTTATAAGTATGTACTATAAGGTTTCAAGGTATCCCATACCAATGCGTGGCATATATACCAAATTTAAACATACCATATCTGCTCCTAAGTCTACACAGCTATACTCATTATGTCCACACACCATATATATCCATCTTATCATCATAGCAGATGCCCGATCAACGAGTTGGATTCGTTATAAAGGTATAAATTATTGGGTAATTTTTAAATTAACGAGACACATACGAGATATAAGTACAGTTCCCAGCCAAGATGTAAAGATAAGCACATTTCTCGTTCGCCTCTTTTTCTCCCCGATCTACTACACATACTTTCACAGTTATCTAGCTCGTAATACCAACATTACATACACATTTGTATATACCTAGAAATTATAGTAATTACCCATCAATTTATCAGACTTGGATATTCTTCAGTTATGGGTAGCATATCGATGATTTTCGGAAACCGACCATTCGATTTATGTGATTGAGAATTGCACCAACAAAACACATCGATATGCAGGCTATTAAAATAAATGAAGAAATTTGTTCACTTCACGAATACCATAAAACTATCCTGTAACGAGGATATTTGATTTTTTTTTTTGGTAGGTTTAACAAATGATGACTATTTGGACGATATTACGACAATGCATAATTTTCCACCGCAACACAGCTATTTCATCTTGATAAACTACGATTAAGTCATTTGTGTAAAGCTGAAAATTCAATCTTATTTGGCAGCAAGTTTTCTTCAATTTTTTGCTAGTAATAGAGTGGAACTTATTCAATGCCAATTCAAAACATTCCCGTCGATGAAAATCAAAGAATAAGTAGTTTAAAGTAGAAAACAATCACCCATACATCAGATGCCAATAAAATATATATATTTTTTTTTCATGTGATTAGAGATGGAAAAATCAAAACATTTTACTTTAAAGTCGAAATTTACAGCTATCAATTATCAGGAACAAAGAATTCATTGATCGCCTAACCATTGTCAACACCCTCCCTCACATGAGTATTTTCAAGCCAAATTACGAACAAACAAAATGAACGACGCTGATTAAACCCGATTTTCTTAAAATAGATGAGACACGAGAATTGTTCAGTCATGAAATAAAAAAAGGGGTCCTTCGTGCCTTATTTTTGAGCAGAAGTTGGGGTACAGATTGATTTTGGATCGAATAGCTGAACATCCAAAGGGCACATCTTGGAACCCCCTACTCAATCTACATGGCAAATTTCAATCCTTCTGAAATCAAATGAGAGTGGAAGGCGGAGAATATGAGAGTCCAAAACTCGTAAAACCGACAAAAAGTAACTTTATGGAGTTATTTTTGAGGCGGGGGGGGGAGAGGAGGTGAAATGAAGCTGGAAAGTTGAACTCCTCGTGAACTCCTTGACGAAGACTAGAACCCTGCCTTCCACTAATGTGTTTACTAAAATTCTGCTACTCAGTTCAATTAAATGGCATATATACCGCGAAAAGCAACTTTTTTATCAATGATTCTAAGCACAAACTTAAAACATGAAAAAAATTTGCCCAAAAACCCACAATTTTGAGGCTGTGAGACTGTGCAATGACGTTGGAAAGTTGAGACCACCACGAAGCACGATCAAAAAATCAGAAGTCCTCTCATATCTCCCCTCCTAATTGACCTAGGAAGCAGATTTTAGAAAATGTAATACCATTTTGGATTTTCTCTCGGTTGACTCAAAAACAGGAATAATTTTTGCAATTTTATACCCTCAATGCCCCCGTTCTAAATTTGAGCATAATTAAATTTTAATCAGCGGTAAACTCCACTCCAGAAAATCAAATCCACCGCCAATCTAAGCCTATTTCCCAAATTTGATTGATTTTGGTCCGTATCGAGCTGAGCAAACGATTTTTAATCCCGGGGAAAAAAATATATACTTGTTATACAAGGCCAAAAATGGCCATAACGAACTTCTAGGGCCCCAAAAAAGATATTGCTGATCATCTCCTTTACTCATTCACTGTAGGTCGATATTTCGTTATCGTTTGATTTCATGGACAATGTCGTATAAAATATCAAGCTAAAAAGCATCGAAATGTGTTCCTTCTCAAGCTTAATTTTCGTAAAAGAAAAGATAATAATGAATTGTTCCTTTCATAGGACAACAAATAGGAGCTTTAAGCGATGCTCTTTCTAGATAAGTGTATAGGAAGGTACAGGTAGATATTGAAGGGAAAATCTAAAACCTCGAACAAGCACATCTAAGATGTCTCCTAAATCACGTGCATATACGAAATTTCAACCCTTCAATTTCAAAATAAGATGAACCCAACCAAATAATCACTTTCTTGAAGTTGAAAAAAAACAATGGAGCGGAAGAGTCGAAGTTTCCAAAAACACACATTCAGGATTGTTACTAATTGTTCAGTGGAAATACATAATTTTTGCCTGCCTTCACCTGAATTTGGATAAGCGATAGATGTTCCTCACATCTCCCATCCTAATTGATCTTGAAGCCTGATTTCTAGACATGTGAGATAACAACTTTTGATTTTTAATCAATTTGCTAGAAAACAAAATCTTTTTTACAACTTCAGCCCCCCAGTACCCCTTTCTTATAAATTTTGGCATGGCCGAGTTTCGACCCAAGGCCATCGCCATTCAAATATATCAAACACGCGCTCAATCTAAGCCTACTGCATAAATTTGACCAATTTTGGCCGGTATCGAGTCGAGGAAACGATTCTTGCTTTCGACGAAAAAAATACTACGAAAAAGAATAAATATTTGAAATGCTCAAAAATGCTGATCTCAACGATCTCCTAAGACCCAAAAAACCGGATTATGTTGATAGTATCCCTTCATCTGTCGTAGGTCGATAGTCCGCAATAGTCTAAGTTTTCTCCGGCAACATAGCATAGAAAATCAGCCTAAAACACAGCCTACGAACGGTAAAGAGTAGATAACTCAGTAGACGTATTTTAAACAACGCAGAAGGTGGCATGCACTTTTTTCGCAAATAAAATCATCTTCAGACTTTCAGTACGTTAATTACGGCCCTTTTAAATACTCCAGCATCGTTTAGGTCGGCCGAAAGAGAGAATGGAAAAAAAATAAAAAGGGACAAAAACGCTAAGTTTTCTTCGCTATTTATCAGAATAAAGCTTCATTCGCAGCATATCCTAGCACAGAAGTACATCTCTTGCAGACTAATTTGGCCCAGCAACGAACGTCGTATAGTTTCCAGAGACGTCGCGCAGCGTCGGTATTTATTTCGCTCGCTCAGCGAGCGTCTTTTTTATTGATATTATACCAAAAAAAAAAAAAAAAAAAAAAAAAAAAAAAAAAAAAAAAAAAAACAAAAAA
>FIZR01006503.1:0-27895 GCA_900060175.1 Ferrisia virgata
TTTTTTTAGTCACCAAATATAGAGCAGAGAATACAGTTCTCTTTTATTCCAACATAGACCGTACATTTTTTCTTTAAACCGTTAGTAGGAAAAATATGCTGCTTCACAAGGACGATTTATTTTTTGATCAAAACGTGCTAAGCTGCCAACTATCGTGCCAATTTGATATTTTTGTAAATGTTTGTGAACATAATTTTACAATTTACACATCAGGGGTGCGGAGATTTTTATAAAATAAAGAATATATTCGTACGGACCCACTCACTGTGAAAAAAAAAGGACGTGCTAGGTTCACGGAGTTTTAGTCGAAAATTTGATTAAAGAATCAATCGTTTACTATTCGTTCATCTCCACGATTAACTTCATTTTTTTTTTCAAAATTTTCTCCAACTAAATATAATTATAGTCGCTGGTTATCTAAGTCTTTCGGAATGGCTTCATTTCTGAATTAAATTTAATGACAAAAGTTTTTAAAAAAAATATGCAATCAATAAATCACGAACAATTTATAAAAAATGAAACAAAGCCCCTGACGCAGGCACCGACACATCGCAAAAGATAAAAAACGAATAACACGTCAAGTTAGCTTAAAATTAAACAAAAGAAAAATAAATAGAATCCAAAATTAAACGAATTATATCACAACTTGACTTGAAAAATTCAAATTAAAAGCACCCATTGTCACTGTAAAATGTCAGTTTCTATCTGTAATTTTGCTTCGTTTTTAGCCTGATTTTCTATGCCATACTATCAATGAAAACCAGGCTATTACAAACTATCGACTAACGACGGATGAGGGCCGGTGGGGGGATTTCAATAAAATCCGTTTTTAGCTCCTAGAAAACCATTAAGACATTTTTTAGCCGTGTCAGGTATTTATTTTTATTTTTGTTTTTAATTTTTTTTTCTCGAACATTAAAATCATTTACTTCGCTTGATACTGATCAAAATCGCTCCGATTGGGTCAATCGGCTCAGTCTGGCGGCGGATTAGATATATATGAGTATGGATGAACTTTGGTCAAAATTCAGTAATGCCCCAATTTGGAAGAGGGGGACGCTAAGGGGTTAAAATCGTAAAAATTTTCTAATTTTCAAGCCGATTGATAGAGAATAAAAAGTTGTATGACATATCCAAAAATCAACCTCCCAAGTCAATTAGTAGCGAATATATGAGGGTTTTCCTCCTTTTTGACCTTAAAAAGGGGTTATTCCTCCCCTATTTTCCCTTCCAATTGAGCTAGGAAATTGAGAAGCCCTAAGTATGCTTTTCGGGAGCTCCGACTGTTTAGCTCCATTGCACCTCCTCACAGCCCCAAAATAGTGGTTTTTTGATCAGTTTTTCTCATTCTTTAGTTTTTTGAGTTTGTTCCTCACTTAACTCCCCTACAAACTGAGCTAGGAACTTGTACGTGTGTACATTAATTAGAAGCCCTAGATGCGCCTTTTGAGGGTCTCGACTTTTCAGCCCTATTTCTTCCCTTCACAACCCCAAATATATGGTTTTTTGGTCGTTTTTTCTTATTTTTTAACTTTGTTCATCACATAACTCCCTTCCAAATCGGGCTAGGATGTTGAAATTAGGTATGGACAGTCAGTAAAGACCGCAGATGTGCCTTTTAGGGGTTTTGACTTTTTTGTACCATTGAACCCTTGCTACCCTTGATGCTAATTAAGAAAAAAAATCGCTTTACGATGCTTTTTCCAATTCTCACGATTGTAATACGTCAAGTAAATATATCATAAACATCAGACTGGAAAAGCATCGCAAAGCCATACCTTTTTAGCCTGATTTTCTATGTCATATTGTCCATAAAAAACAGGCTTCTATCGACCAATGGCGGATAACGGGGGAATATCAACAAAATCCGTTTAGCCATGTTAGATATTTATATTTATTTTTTTTTCCGAACATTAAAATCATTCACTCTGCTCGATACCGACCAAAATCTCTCCAATTCGGTCAATTGGCTCAGTTTGGCAACGGATTAGACATATATGAGTGTGGGTGAATTTTGATCAAAATTCGGTTATGCTTCAATTTGGAGGAGGAGGTGCTAAGGGGTTAAAATGGCAAAAATTTACCATTTTCAAGCCGATTGACAGGGAATCAAAAGTTGTATGACATATCCAAATATCAACCTCCTAAGTCAATTAGTAGGTGAGGTATGGGGGTTATCCACCTTTTTGACCTTGAAAAAGGGCTAGTCCTCTCCTATTTCCCCGCCAAATTGAACCAGGAAATTGAAATTAACTACGTACATTCAGTCGAAGACCTAGATGTGCCTTTTGAGGGTTTCGACTTTTCAGCCCAATTTTACTTCTTCACAACCCCAAATATGTGAGTTTTTGGTCGTTTTTTCTGATTTTTTGATTTCGTTCTTCGTATAACTCCCCTCCGAATTGGGCTAAAAAGTTGAAATTAGGTATGCCTCGTCTGTAGAGACCCTTGATATGCCTTTTAGGGGCTTCTACTTTTTAGCCCCTTTTAACCCTTCATACCTGCGATACTGATTAGAAAGCGATGCCTTTTTTTTATTTTATTTTTTTAGATTTCATAAATTTTAGGTTTGGTAACGAATTCGTGCTATAAATGAAAAGATTTTAGTCGTTTACAGTGGCAGAAGATATTGCATTATGAGAAGTTATATATAGATACATTGTTGAGATTAATATATAAATTTGCTTAGTAAAATACGATGAAAATGTATAAAGTTATTTACCAAACTCTCCCCGTTCGAGACAGTATATCGAGAATTTAAATAATTTGGAAGGACATTTTTGCATTTATGATTGTTTCAGATTCATATATGTTTCTTTTTTGATTTGATGCCCTTTGTTTGTTGGGTAATGATGTAAGGCATATATTTAACTAAACGTTTTTAATTTGACTGGTACCAGAACCCTTTTGTTTTTAACCTATCACTATAATGATTTTTTTAATTAATTGATAGGTGGGTAGATTAAAGTAGAAATGGTTCTTTGAATTTGTCCTTTAAATTTGTATTGCAGTGAATTTCATCGACGGCAACGCTGCAGAATTTATTGAACAATATTTTACAATATTTTTTTATTTTCATAAGGCAAATCGTCGATTTCAGAGAATTCTTCGTTTGTACTCGTTGTAGAATTTCTTCTGAACATTGTAGAGATCTCGTGATGATCGGACAGAGCTATCCGGCCTGAGGGACCAATTTTGGTAACGAATTCGTAGTATAAATAAAAAGGTTTTTGTCGTTTACAGTGGTAGAGTATATTACCTTATGGGAAGTGATAAATAGGTACATTGTTGAGATTATTATATAAATTTTCTTAGTAAAATACGATGAAAATGTATAAAGTTATATACCAGCTTATTTTACATCTTTGTTGAATATCACTACATTGGGAGGTGACAGTTTAAAATGCTAACCATACTCGAGTATATTCAATGATTACATAATATTCGAATTATGGATTATTGATGGCGGTATATTTTTCTTTATAAATTGAATAAAATAATGAAATACTCAGCCATCACCCTTATTAACCTTTCGATTGTATTTTCATCAGTCGACTCGACTTTTATATCTATACAGAGAAACGTTGAAAAAAATTTATAGATTACCGGTTCTGTATGTTGGTATACTTATACTCTGCGTAGGTGTAAATATACCTATTATATATGAGAAGACATCATCGAACGCGTCAAATTTAATAAATTACGCGTTATTTGCATAAACGAGTGTAATTTTGGCCAAAAATCGTAACCTTTGAGGTTTTCGGGTTAATATACCTACGATATAGGAGAAATACTGTACAGGTACGCGGCGGATTTAATTCCAACAGTAAGGTTATTCGGTTTGTGAGAAATTAAAACGAGCTACGCCTCAGGGTGTTTATTAACACAAGTGCTTTAACGAATGCCTTAAAAATTGATGCGGCTTGGTGGCGCATAGGCATAGCGAACCTAGACGACGATCTCCATCTTCCAATAGCAAACAGACCGATCTTCCGATGACCCGGGGATAAATTTAATAAATCACCGATACATATGGTAAAAAGCTCGATTACGCGGAATTGGCATTACACGGTGATGAGAAGTGAAAGTAGTTTAAGAAGAGGTCAAGGACGTATTTTTGACCGTACTTAGATATTTTTTTTATTTTCAAATTGCAATAGGTCACCACCCGCGTGTACAAAAGAAAAAAATTCCATACGCACCATGCTCAGCAAATTTTCTATCCAAAAACATCGTGTGAGTGGAATCGGGTCAAAATATTATTATGGTACAGGGAAGTTGCCACCGTAGATAGCATTTATGAAGTGGCACAATACTGCAGATATTAGTCGGGTATTATGATCGTGGTGTAATTGCATCGTCGCGTCGCCCGATTAATATAATATCACGAATTATCGTCTCTTTCTAGATAGCTAGCGATATGATTAAGAAATACGTACATACATCAAAATAGCATCGTATGTGACGAGGTGTCTGATACATAATAATCGAGGTAGGTAATAGGTATCTCTATAGGTAGAGAGGTACCTAAGAGTATAATATAAATGGTACCGGTAATGACTCGGTGACTCGATGTCGCTAGCAGATAGATCCAGACTAATACCTGCACCACACCTGCATCTCTATAGCCGGTCTCGTGCAATCCATCAAGTCGAATTATAAAACCCATCAAATACCTGAAACAAAGCGATGAAAAATAATCCGCGTTACCCATACGGATGACCTCCTCCGTAGCTATCACAATGACACCGAGAATATTAGCAATCATAATGTGAAATATACGCGTAGCTTAAATTTAATCTAAAAAATGAAACCGTTGTATCACGTTATTTTAAAAGATTTTTTTTTTTATGCAACATGTTATTGCATTTGCGCTTCGACGCTATGTAATTAATATATGCGAAAATATATATTACCGCGTGTTGCCGGATCGAATTTCATCAATTTTTTTTTCTATTTCCACAGTTCTAAACAAAATTATAACTCACCTGCTGCGACAGACGTCTCAAAAGTACCTGTACCCGCGTACAGGGACATTCCTCTCGTGTCTTGTTTTCTTGTCTACTTTGTTCAAGCCTAGAAATCAATATCTCGACGGTGATTATAAAAAATGGTAAATTTTTTTTTGCGTTATAAATAAATAAATTGATCTAAAAATACACGCATGTGTCGGTACTTACTGTGGGTTTTCAATTGATGTTGTGTACCCGTCAGCCTCTGCCTATCGTACCAGCGATTTCTTCAGCTGTTGGTAATACCAAATTTAACCTTGAATTTGAGATTTCCTTAAGATGAAAAAAAATGTAACAAAAAGAGGTTGATTGGTATTTCCAATGTAAATTATCCAACTCTAATGGTCTGATGAATAACAAGCTAGAGGATTAATGTAATAATATGCAAACCTTGTTATAAAAATAATATCTAACGATTTGGCTTGAACGAATAAAATTTCAAAATTAGATCAACATTATAAACGAAATGGTATAGAAATTAAATTAATTTTAAAGAAAATGTTTGCCTTTTATCGCCTAATTAAGCGTAAGAATGCTAATTTGGTTTTTGGTTGGCAGTATAATGCGATTTTTTTTTTGCAACAGGTAAATTAAAGTAGGTATGTAAATTCTAGACAGTACGATTTCATAGGGAGAATTAGGGGTCCTTGATTTTACTCTCGTTTTAAATATGTGTCTCTGTTCCCAAATGCATAAGATGAAATGTACCAAATCTACCAACTTACCAGCTATCAATTATTAGTCTCATTTTCTATGTTATTCTGTCGATAAAAATAAGGCTATTACAGACCGATCAAAATCGGTCAATTTTGGGCAGTGGGCTTGGATTGGCGGTGGATTTAATATTTTTGAGTCAAAATTCAGTGAAGCCCAAATTTAAGAGAGGAATGCTGAAGCGCAAGAATCGCAAAAATTGTTCTTTTTGTGTCAATCGATAGAGAATCAAAAGTTATTCAACTTATAAAGAAATCAGCATCCTAAGAAAATTAGGAGTGATATGAGGATTTTCCCTTTTTTAATCTTCAAAACCTGGGTCACCTCCCCTATTTCCCCTCCAAATAGAGCTAGAAATTTAAAATTCGGGTTGTAGATTCATTTGGAGCCGTAGATGTGCTTTTCGGGGAAGTTTCGACTTTTCAGTGCCATTGCGCCCCCTCACAGCCTCGAAAAATTGATTTTTGGATGGGTCATCTCATTTTTAGCTTGATTTTACATGTCATATTGTCAATGAAAACCAGGCCATTGCAGTCTATCGTCAACGCCGAATGAAGTGGGGAATATCAAAAAAATCCGTTTTGGGGTCCTAGAAGACCGTTAAGATGTTGTTTAGCCATGTCAGATATTTATTTTTATTTTTTTTCCGAACATTAAGATCATTTACTCCACTCGATACCGACCAAAATCGTTCCAATTCGGTCAATCGACTCAGTTTAGCGACGGGTTACATATATATGAGTGTGGATGAACTTAGGTCAAAATTCAGTTATGCCCCAATTTGGGGGAGGGGGTGCTGAGGAATTAAAACCGCAAAAGTTGTCCATATTTAAGCCAATTGATAGAGATCTAAAAGTTGTATAATGTAACCCAAAAATGAACCTCCTAAGTCAATTAGGAAGGGGTATATGAGAGTTTTCCACCTTTTTGACCTTGAAAAAGGGCTATTCCTCCCCTATCACCTCACCAAATTGAGCTAGGAAATTGAAATTTAGTATGTACATTTTGTTGGGGCCTAAGATGTACATTTTGGGGGTTCCGACTTTTTAGCTCGATTGCTCCGTTTCACAGCCCTAAAAAGTAGTTTTTTTTATAGTTTTTGCATTTTTTTAGTTTGTACTGGGCATATATTCCCTTCAAATTGAACTGTGTAGTTAGAATTTGACATATAGATTTAGTAAGGGTGTTAGATTTGACTTTTGGGGGTTTCAACTTTTCATACTTATTACGCCATCCCCTCACAGTCTCAAAAAAGTGATTTTTTGGCCAGGTTTTCTTATTTTTTCGATTTTTCTCATGCATATCTCCCCTCCAAATTGAGCTGGGAGTTTGAAATTCGGTATATTTTTAGTAGGGATCCTTGACGTACCTTTTGAGGATTTCAACTTTTCAGCTTCACTGCGCTCCCTCTCAGCACCAAAAAAGAGGGGTTTTGGTCAGTTTTTCTTATTTTTTGAGTTGGTACCACCTGTATCTTCCTTCCAAATTAAGCTGGGAAGTTCGGAATCAGGTATGTAGATTTAGAAGTTGTCCTAAATGTGCCTTTTCGTTTTTTTCTTTGAATTGCATGGGTAAAGTTTAGTAGTTTGAACTGGTAGAGGGGGTTTTAAGTTTCCAGTGAAGTGAATCAAAACAATGATATGAATTAAATACCTGTCAAAGTGTTCAGTTTCGGAAAAACCTGGAAAAGTCTGGAAATTTTGAAATTTTTGCTGGAAATATTCAAATTTAAAAAATTAAATAATTTTCATAGGAAAATATTTTTGCGGTTTTTGGCTAAAATAAAAAATTGTGTAAATGAACTTTGTTTCACGTTTTTCCATTTTAGTTTACTCCAACATCAGTCATCATTTAATACATTGAATTTTTCATACTCAGTTCGAAAATACCTTCATTTTGATATCCATCGTGGCATGGTTTTTGAAATGAAATTGTCTCACCCCCTCTTTTGGAAAAGGTCTGGAAAACTGGGAGAAACTGGTCTGGAAAACCTGGAAAAGTCAGAGAAAATCGTTTCTGAAGTCTCCTGGACACCATTCCTGTAGAAAAGGGAAGAAGAGCGAGGTGATGAAGCTCAATTTTTGGTAACAATTAAAATAAGCGATGCGAGAAAAACTCTGAATCAATGAAATTTTTACTACGTAAAGAGTTAGCCTAATCTTATGTCATATCGTTAAAGAAAATCAGGCTATTGCAGTCTAATGACCGAAGGGGTGGAATTAGTATCAACGAAATCCGTCATGGAGTTCTAGAAGACCACTGATATAATTTTTGAGCACGTGGAATAATTTTTTTTCTTTCCTCCCCCCCCCCACTTCATATAAATTATTCACTCCACTCGATATCGACTGAAATCATTTAAATTTAGCGAACAGGCTTAGATTCGTTTCGGATTAGAATTTTCGAAGCGGGGATGATCTTGAGTTAAATCATTCATGTTCAAAATTATTCGTGAGGTGGGGGGGGGGGCGAAAAGACAGCAAAAGTGATAAAAATTATTTGTTTTTGAACAAAATGTAAGAGAATCAAAATATGTATTATATCAAAAGCTGACTTCTAATGTAGGATTTTCCTCTTCTTGAAATGTAAAAAAATTAGCACGTTTTAGGGCTTCACCAAATTGCTAGCAACTGAAATGCGACAAGAGGATTTGGTAGGGGTTCTAGGTATGTAGTTTGCAGATTCAGACTTTTCAACTGCATTACCTTCTATAAAGTCCCAAAAAGGTGACTTGTTGAGTGGTTTTTTCGTTTTTTTGGTTTTGTTTCTCCCACATCCCTTCTTCCTTAAAAAAACTTAGCTCGATGTCTAAAATTTGCCTTGGGTTCCTAGATGTATGTTTCGATAACTTCGTTTCGACTTTTTAGTCCAAATGCATTTTCTTACAGCCCAAAACAATTTTATTTTTGGACGGTTTTTGTTTGTTTTGTGCTGAAAAAATATTAGTTGTCAATACTCTTGATTTAAAATTGTTTAAAAGCTTATCTTTTCTAGAAAAAAATATTTATAGCTCTCTACCATTATACACTTATTTTTCACTTGTTATACTTCGAGTAAGTATTTTGTATAAATTAAAAATTAAAATGAAGTAATAAGGCAATATTTTTTTTTTTATAAAAACATTGAATAATACTTTATGAATAAATAAAAAATCTGAAGAGTGTGCGTATAAAAAAAAAACAAAGTATCTTCAAAGTAGCGAGTTAAAGAATATAAAATATGAAAGTGTTAAAATTAAATAAAGGAGCATAAGAAGTATTTTCTTTGTTAACAACTACTCCTATAGCGAATCAACGGCTTTTATGAGACCATTAGGCACTAGGCCTTATTCTTCAGGTAAATTTATCACAAATGAGAAGAATCATAAAACGTAAACAACAATTTCAATATCAGTGCTATGAAACTCTTGGTATAAAATATCTTTAACATTGTCCCAATCTAATCTATCGAGACCGCAACCAATTCGTGGTATAGCCAGCTTTACAACATTGAATTCTAAGCAGTGTTTCTTTAGAGATTGAATAGCTTTTGTGATACTTTCATACGTTGGTTTCCCTTGGCTTCTGGTTTTTGTTACCAAATAAAATATAAAACGATTTTTTCTGTATAATATGGCCACTTCACCGATTTTTTTTCCTTGGTTGAGTAATTCTTGAACTCCATTGAATTCTTTCCTAAGAATAAAAAATTCAACGAATTAATTAATAAACAAATAATGCATATGATTATACCTATGTACATAATTATTTCGATGGTAGCATGGATTATAAAAGTTTGCATTTCTATGGAATACTCATCAGTCATTACAAAATGTGTATTCATTCTTACTCCTTAGATAAAATAATGTAGGCAACTGACATTCAAACAGTGTTTATATACCTGCTAGGTTTAACTACGAAGGAAACGCCTACTAAGGCCATCGGTTAGAAAATGATAACAGTAAAATATTTTCAAAATTAAAAACAAAATGTTTACTTAAATCGTTTAGCAATTCCAGCGCCCATCATGAAATCTTCAGCGACACAATGAGCAAGAGAATATTCTTCGTTTGCTTCAAACAAATCCCCTTCTACCTCTCGAATTGTGGGTTCGTAATAATCAGCTTTTGGAACGAATAAACGTTGTTTATTTTTTTTATTTTTCGAGTCGAAAAAGGGGTACATGCTTCTAGAACCATTTTCAAACTGTTTTTCTGGTCTGTTTCGATAATCATTTTCATCGTATCTTTTATAACTTCTATTACCAAGATGACTCCAGTGATTTCTATGATGTTGATAATCATCATTGTGACGCCTTGAAGCAGGGTTCTGTCCCCGATAATCGAATTCATTTTTTCCATGACTGGAATAAAAATATTGATCATTTCTTGGTGATTTATTATTTCGATGTGAAGAATGATCATCATTTTTCCTCTGTCTGTGGATACCTTCGCTTGGATCTTTGTCGTATCTATTGGTTCTTCCAAATTTCTCACCAGATTTCAAATGCAGCTGGTCATTACCATTCTGAAACAAATTTAAATCCAGGTTGTAATATTTGGTAATGAAATGCAAAATTTTATAAATTGAGATTATACAATGATATTTTTGGATGATAAAAGTAGTACTCACTGAATCATATTTCGATTTTTGTCGCCTTTCCATATCAACTGCAGGAATTTTGTAATTGTTCGTTTGTTTCCTACTTCTTTCATTTATTTTATAAGATATGTCTTCTATCTCCATATTTTCATCTTTCCAGTATCTTCCATTCGAACTTTCACTTGAATTTTCTTTGTACTTATCGGCTCTCCAGGATTTCTTATCAGCACCTTGGATGTACGACTGATCGTCACTATGCTATTACAAATTTTAATTCAGTTTATAATTTTTTATAATAAAATGTACAATCTAGCAAATAAAAATCAACCAGTGGTATTCCTGGAAATATATACTCGTAAGAAAGTAATACTTACTGAAACGTAATTTCGATTATAAGATGAATTATGTCGATCAGATTTTCGCGATTGGCTAATTTCACGGCAAACAACATTTTCACGTTGAGTACATTTTCGAGAAGTATGATCTTTTATTGTCTCTGAATTATATTCATCACCTGCTTAATATTACATACTTTCAATACAAGATGGAACATGCGATTTATTCATCTCATGGTCTAAATATTGAAAATTATCTATTTGTTTACCTATTTTATTCTTCTTTTCAGAAGATGATGATGGCTCGTCAGATTGTCTTTTCCTATGCGATTCCGTATTACTAGTAGCGGGACCTTGAAGGTTACTTATTCGTTTTCCTTTTCCTTTATTTATACTTGCAAGTGTATCGTTCACTTTCATTCTCTCTTCTTTTATACAATCGGGTTTTCGTTTTGTTTTATTTTCATCACTCGAATCTTCGTCTATCGCATTGTTTCTCGAGGATTGCTTACTAGATTCTGTTTGTGATTGTTTTACGTTAATCTGAAATACAATTGCAAAAGAAATTCAATTTTGAATTGTAGGTCATGAAAAATTATACATAAGATCTGACTTCATAGAATGCTCAAACTAAATATGTGTAATACATGAATATTGAATATATATCTATCATTTAATAAATTATGCTTACCGAATGTTTATTCTCCACTTCTTCATAATGTTCGGTATCAAGTTTTAGCTTTGTTTCTCTTTCTTTCTTCTCTCGAGCTAGCTTTTTTTCAAATTTGATCTTGTTTTTACGAGCATTTCGAGCCATTTTGCTTAAAAAATTAAAAATGTAACTTGGTACTCCTCGACTATTTCTAGTTTCTGTGTCTCAAACAAAAAAGAAAAGAAAAACTGATAATAAAACACTTGTTAGCAATTAACATAGGCCTAAATACATAGCAAACATTAGTAAGACAGTTTTTATTGTGTAAAACTATGAAAGAAATATATTGAATAATTTTTCAAACAGATTACTTACGTTTACGCACTTACAAGATGGAGATTCAAATAAAACTCGCTGTCTTCCGTAAATGTTAATTCATTTCAGGTAGAATAACGTGGCAACACTGAAATAAATAATATTTCACACGAATTCTTTTCCAATCGCGTACATTTGTTAATTATTTCTTATCAAAGAAACAAAAATACCCTTAAAAAATGAAAAGAAGTTATCGTCTTGAACATTGAACAATATTTCTTCCAGATATTAACGAGTAGGCCTATCTTATCACGTAAAATGAATATATGTAGTTCGTTACAATCAGTCGCCTATTTTCAATCAAGCGATAGGTGTTGATAATTATTAATTACATACATTAGGTCTAGATTAATACATGCTATTCTTCTGTGATTCATACGTGCAGATTAATATGAGGTAGTAAAATATTTTACCTGAAGTAGAATACGTATTTGACGAAAGATGAGTTACTCGGAGACATGTGCTTACATGTACGAAAATGAATCGAACAATATTTCTTAAAAGTACTATCACAGCATAGGTTCGATCACAATGCAAAATTCATAAACAATACAACTTTAGTCTTGTTGAACACAAATACCTAATCGAAACATTAAAGACTAATACGATGTCTGGATGTTTCGAATATTGCGTCAGTTTCCAAGCAATGTTTGCAATACGTTATCGCAATAATCAGGGTTACCATTTCTTTCGTACTAAAATGTACTTATTGAGCTTATTGCAGTTGTTGATTTAGATATCTATAATTTTATTTCATTCCAGTAAAATATTTGTGCGATTTTACCAAAATGAAATCAAATTTTTAAATCTTATTCGTTCTTTCTAATCAAAAAATTTTAGGTATTCGTTGTATGTTGAGTTGGTTGAAAAATTTACACAGAGGTAGAGGCTATGATTCACGTTGAGTTAATAATGCACTGTTCTAAAATTACGATAAGCTGATAAGCTGAAAGACAGAATATCACGAACACGAAGTGAATGCGAATTTTTTTCAGCATGAGTTCGTGCATTTTGCATATCAGCGATTTTGTTTTAACCATAATTATAAGCGTAAGCAAAATTAATATAGTGTAATGATGATAACTACCATTGCACAGAATAATGAAAATAAATTTGAAATCATTTTCTATGTATTTTTCGATTTAATTTTTCAATTGATTGAGTATTTGTACTTTACGGAGAGAAAAGTAAAAATTATTGTAATGTAATATCCAGAATCACGATCTTGATTTTTCTGTTTATCTAAAAACGTAGGTAATTGGCAAAAATGGGCACTACCCAATCCCAATTTTAAATTTATTCATAAAAGTTTTCAAATCACTGATAACGAATTTATACGTCTAATATAAACAACAGAAAAAAATTTATTAATGTATACAAAAATTCGTATAAAATTAATGTACCTAGAGATAATTATATATACCTAATGAAAAAAATTTATTTCCTTTGTGCAGGAACTTCCACCATAATGTAGCTGTTCAGTCTTGAAAATTTGGTAGTCCATCAGATATTTACTGACATAAATTTTAAGCTGATTTAAGCCAACGCTGGATAATTTTGCGGGTAATTATCCGAGATGGAATTGGTTTCTTCTGCAGACCCTGGCCTAGTTTTACCATATTTAGCATTTCTGGCTTCCGCTTCCTAGAAAATGAAACATATTAATGAGATTTTAAAGATATAATTATACATTGAGATGATGAGAAGAATGAACGATATCTACTTCGGTAAATTTATTATCATTAAACCTTGCATTAGCATTAGTACTACAATGGATTGAATCTGTTCTCGAACTAAATATAAATCATGTCTGCATTATCGATTGTTGATGATATTTTAAATGTTGAACAATAACAACAGCGTAAGTAATATTAAATCGTCTTTTCTTTCAGGCCTATTCGTAGAGTGTTAATCAAATTGACATATTGTTAGGCCTATGTATTCGATGCAAGAAAGTAGAATTATACGTATGCATATGATATTAATCATGTTTGAAAAATAATGATTGTTAGGTGTGTTAAAGTACGTGCATGAATATCGTATTAACGCACCTGTTGTTGTTTTATTCCTTCGTAAATTGTTTCTAATGCTTTTCTTATTTCTTCAGGTATTGGTGGTGGTGTTGGAATGTGAGATCCTTCAACTCTAAATCCTCCTTCATCTGCTGTGTACGATGTGGTGATTATTGTACCGTCGGGTGCTGTGTAAGAATAGGTTCCTTGCTGAACTAAAGCTTCTTGATCTTTGACGCAGTTATTTTTTATAAAACCAGATTCTTCAGCTACAATGTTATTTCCGGTTTCGTAGCTAACAGAAATCGAATGAATAAGTGAATATACGCAATTTATTTTCGATTTTAGAAAGGTGCGCCTATATATTATGGTATATGCAGCTATTTTCGCTTCCAAAAAATTTGCTTAATGCGATCGATATGGCATACGTGTTATTTTGATTGAATACTTATTTTATTTCAGGAGTTTGATTTTTCAACATCATGATCATGTCAAGAAAAATTAAAAAATAGTCAATTTTTACATTCAAAATAATTTTTGAAGTAAATATTTTTTCAAATGAAAATTCAATTTAGTATTTTTTGTTAGATGTTGAAAATGGAAAAATTTTCACTCGATTTATTTCGCCCAAAATAACAACATTGTTTATAAATTTTAATCTGGCATGTGTGTTTTATACAGATTGAACGATATGAATGTTTTGAGATCTTAAAATTTCAGTTGTATATAGTTCAACGTGTCCAAGAAAGTAAGTATTTTCATAACGATTAAATAAAAATTAAAATATTCTTAGACTTACGATAAAATGAATTCATAATTTCATACCTAGTTTTATAACTGCCATCCAAGGATTGAGATTTATCATACTTGATGATCGGAATAGGAGTACTGTATCTACTATCTACAGATTTATATTTATCTTCTTGTTGTAATGCAGCTGCTTGAATGGATTGCACTTGTAATAACGGTCTATTATATTCCTCCTCTTGAGCTGGAGCTGCGGTTTGTTGTATTTGAGGCTGTACGAACAAAGTTGGTGCTTCAGGTTGAGGCCTACTGTAAGTTTCATCTTGACGAGTTATCAATTGAGGTTGAGATTGTGGTTGTGGTTGTGGTTGTGGTTGTGGCTGAGGCCTGCTGAATGCTTCCTCTTGACGTGTTATCAATTGAGGTTGAGGCCTGGTATACCTGATTGGCTGTGGTGCAGCTGTTGGTTGCGATTGAGCTACTTTATGAATTCTAGCAAATGGTCTAGCTGATCTTTCAGGGGCTACTGGAACTCTCCTTTGATATTGTGGCTCTTCTTCGTACTGAGATGGCTCAGACTCTTCCAGTTGCCTCCTGTAAGCTTCCTCTGAGTACTGAGGTAGTGACAGGATACATGGTGAAAAGATCAAGATCAGGGTGACCACCTGAGAAATAAATTATTATGATTTTATGGCTAAATTATGTAGATCTAAATGGTATATGATGATATCGTCAAGGTTACATTTACTCGTTACTGAAGCTATAAATATGCAATATTCTGTACGTGACTTCAGTAGATGTCTCTTTACTTTATGGAAAAAAATTAACTGCACTGTGACTTGATTTTTACAAAAATTTTTTGATCTATTTTTATATTTGCATAAATTTCTCCTGTTGACTTAATTCTTAGCAAATATCTTAAACTTTGCATCATTATGCAATTATGTAATTTTTTTTCGTAGCAAAAATATCGACCAAGAATTAATTCATTTTGCCAAATAACTTTATAAATGTTCTATTTCCATAAAGTGCTGAGTTAAAATTCATGACTTTTTTCTTCAATCATTCTAGTTTTGAAGTATACGTAGCTATCAGCATTTTTGTTGAGGACCCGCATTACATAATAATTATCGAAAGGTTAAAAAGCTAATACACTTCCTAATTTACATTTTTTTTCTTTTTTCGATGAAAAAAAAATATTTACTTATTTTTTTTACGTGCTTGAGTTTGTTTACAACCTTGATAATTAAACGCTTAGATTTAGTACTAACCACCTTACATTAAAATCTAATTTTACTCTTCAAAAAAGAAAGTACTTAAAATTCCGAACGATAGACGTTTTCAAGGCCAAACAAAACATCGTCATCAAATCGCAAGATTTGTTGTAACCGAACGATCCCAATTTCACACATAAAATAACTGACACCATCACGTATTCGACGAATAAAATAAACATACGACGAATTGAAAAACATATGTACCATGTAGGTATGTTAAAAGGTACATAAACTACACATACCGTATTCATCTTCCTTTCTTCCACTCTGAACGACAATATAGCGCGGCAACTAGTCAAAGCGTTTGTGCGAGATAAAACAAAAGTAAGAGTTTTTATACGATCAAACATAATGCCCAATCATTTTGCATATTTATAATTCAGTTTAAGAAACACGGACACGATACTATTACATGCAAATCATTGTAAACGAGTCCCATCATTAGTCATGAAATTTGTGATTCCATTCTCTTTTTTTTTCTGCTGTTGCACATTAATCCGATGAAGATCCAATAACCATCCCACATCGAATGCTATCCTACTTCCCGGTTTCGTAATCAAGTTACCGTACTGCTTGTTGGGAACGGTGACAAACACGCCCAATTTCTTACTTAAGCATGTGGTTGAATATAAGGCAACTGCCCACCCAGTTTGGTAATTTTTAATTGACAAAACTAGATAAAAGAAGATATTAGCTTTCTGAGCGCATTAGTCGGGTTCAAAGAAATCGACTAAAAGGAAGTATTAGAGCGGATCAGCTGAGAGTAGTTTGCTGGAAGTTATGGTACTGCCTTCCGTAAAACATTTTTCAACGTGTTTATGTAATGTAAAATTAAACTAAAATTGTCTTCAAATTTTGTTAATTAAGTGGTTTTTGTAAATCGCAATTTTTTAGCAGTGACATCTTTACAAAATTCAATAAACACAATGATATCAGTTATGAAATTCTCAAATACTTACCTAAATGTTCTTAAATTTTCTAAATTATGAAAATTAAGGATACCAGTTCTCAATAAACGCAAAGGCTACACATTTCAAATGAAGAGGATGTGAAGTTAAGCATTACAAATTCATATTTTTTCAAAAAAAGTTTAGCTTGCGGATAAGAGAAATTTGCATCAATTATAATTTAAATTTTAGATACTGAGCTTTTTATGAAGCTATCAATGCAGGTATCTCAAATTTATAACTATTGTTTGAAAGAATGATAAATTGATAATATTTTGTTTTCAAACTTCCTACGTTTCATCATTCACTATCAAGCATTCTTTTGAAGGCAAAAATTCAAATAAATCATCTGAAAATTGAAGAACAAAATAATGTAAATTGTAGTACGTAATGTCAGAATAAAAAAATTAAGAAATGAAAAAAATTTCACAACGGTAAATGCCCTTACCGGTATTTAAAAAAAATTATTAAGTTGCAAAAGGTTGCCTAATTATGCTCTTTCTGTAAGTCAACATTGCTTCATTTTGCCAAATAGTGTGAACGAATTTAGATTACGTTATATTTTTGAAAATGGCGCGTACGGTTTCAATTAATTGGCGAATGAATAATTATTGATTATGATCAAAATTCGGATTATTTATCGCGATTTTTTCGCGAATTTTTGCATGTTTTGTGATTTTATTCGATTTATAAATGATTTTTACCGTTTACAATGTATCATGAATGATACAATCTATTGATTGATGTATTTATTACAGTTCGACTATTGAAACACCAATATCAACCTTTCGGTAAGTTAAAGTGTGTAGCCATCAAACTGATCTCTGAGTAGACCTATTCGATTTCTGTAAAAATTTGAAATCATTCGTGGAAGAATTCATCACTTCACGGCCGTTTTACTGTCGCAGTCGAACCACAATTATGCCATATCATCGATACAAATGTCTTCTTCAAAGCGTAGACTATTCTATCTTCTCGTATAAGTGTACGGATGAAGATTGTCTGTGCGCATCGTTGAAATATCTGTAGTTACATAAGTCAGCAAGTTGAAGTTGAGGACGTCAATTATTTACTAGACTATTCCGAAGATATTCAAAGAAGATCACGTTGTCTACCTTGACCTATAGAAGACGTTTTGCTACTGCGCGAACCAGCGTTGTGAAGTTCCTTACAGATACTCTTCACCGGTTTATTTTTCTGTTTCTTTGAAAGTATATTTAAATGCTAATGAAATTTTTTTGGTCAAATAATATTGAAGTATTCTTCGTTCGGTTTACCGTACAGCAGATCTGAAATGGAGTACTATCACATCACGATCGTGATGGTCTGAAAATCTATCGACGCGAGAATCGAAACATTATTTTCCAGTGAAAAATGAATCAAGCTCTTCAATATGCGATGATGAACAAATATTAGATCAATGTAATCTGAATGATTCGTATTTCATGGCGTAATTTATTATGCTGATGAAAACGATGAACCAACCAAAGTGTATTAAGATTCAGTTAGCTGTAGTGGGATGGTTTTTTTAGATAAAAGTATTAGTGCTTGTATTAATTTCGGTTTGTAAAGCCCACGATGACTGTGGAATTAATTTAAAAGTATAATAGTCACGTTACGAAGTCATTAACCGATTTAAGATTTGAATACCGTTGCATTATCACCGGAGAGAAGTGCATTTTAAAATTATGCAATTGTCGTAGTGAATATTTAGCACATTTAGCTTCTGTTAAATGAAGTAAATATCTGCGGTTTTTGTTTTAAAATAATTTATTTTTATTGTTTTATCTACAGTGGAATTGATCTTCGTTTTATGAATAATACTAGTACTAATATGCTAAAATATTGATTAGAAAATTTACAAAATGATATCGACTGAAAAATGCTGCAATGAGTAATGATCTTTAGAACATTCATATTTGTACGATTCAGGTGTTGAGTTGACTAGGTACTTGTGTGATATATTGAGAATTATTTTTCGTCTCGTGAATAAGCGAATAGACTAGAAAAATCATTATCGACTTAGTCGAATTACTTGTGCTAAGTTTATGTTGTAGATTAAATTTCGGCATCTGATTCTTGCGTCGTCGGTTCCAGAATTAAATCAGAAAATTGTTCGTCGTCGTCCGATTGACCAATATTTAGAATTTTACTACTATTGGAATGGTATGGCACATATGTAGGAACTAGATTCACGTCTTCGTTTTCGTCATCAAGGTTCAGTTGGTCGAAAGAAGGTATTTCTAAATGAAAGATAGTCGGTTCGCTATCTTGGTAGTTGTTTTCGTCTGCTTTGTAAACAATATTTACCGGTTTACCATCTTTAGTAAATATTGAGTACGAGCCTTCTAATACAAGTTTGTTATTCTTCTTGTAACCGTGTACTTTGGCGGATAAGCCATTTCGGAGTTCGAATCTACGAATGAGAAATGTCAACGCAAATGCCCATGGCTTAGTTAGGTATCGCATTACAATGAAACTGATTGTACAAATTTAAATATCGGAGGTCCAAAAAAATGAATTTTTCAAGAACGATAACACCGCGATGAAAAATATCAATAATAATTTACGAATAAAACTTCGTTGTTTTAATCGGATGACTACAACTTCGTAATTATTTTCAGAAGTCGAATGAATTGCCGAACGTGAAGCAAGAAGGCGCATCATTGTGAATACGGCAGAAAAATATAAACAACCTATGATACGAGAATTAGAACTCACCCTAATTTAAAGCTTCCATCGTCTTCGTTATAAGGTTGATATTCTGATATAGAACCGGTCAAGAAGTGACTACCTTCTTCGGCATTTGTAGACTCGGTTACTTGGTTATTCCTGCTGGAAATTAAATGGGATAGCCTACGCTGAGGCCAAGAAGGACGTGGTGGATAAATCCAAGGTGGCGTACCCGTTGTACCTGAAGCTACAGTACTCGGATATTTTGGCTGCCATTTTGTACTCGGAGTACTATAAGAAGATGTTGGGAAAAACGAAGGTTTCGTCGGATTTTCATACCATTTAGTATTCAAAATCGTGCTTTTAGGGGTTGTAAAAGTATAAAGAGGTTGAGAAGTTGATGTAAACGATGGAGTATTATTGGATGCTGAAGACGGAAATATCGGTGGTGGAAAACTGATTGGTTTTTTCGTTGTCCAAGGATAGAATGATGGAAATGTCGTGGTGCGTGGTTTTTTTGTACTCGTTGGTGGTTTTTTGGAATGAAATGTTGGTCGAAATGGTTCGGTCGTTGAATAGTTTGGACTTGGAGTAGTTGTTGTTGTTGTTGTACGTGCTGGTTTCCGTGGTGGAAGAGGTTTTGGTTTCGGGACCACTGCACCTGGATATAAGGATCCGAATACTTCTACGTCCTTGGGAATTTTTCCATATATGTAAGGCGACTGTTGTGTTTGTTGTGCATTGATGATGTTGATCAGCCCGTAACAAATCTAAAAAAATAAATTAGGATTAATTATTTTATTTTAAAAAAATTATGAAAAAACATTTGTTGGAGAAAGTCCAAAATTTATTTTTTTACAATATTCTGTTCTAATGAAATTTAAAAAATCGCTTATAAAATGAGATTTTTTCTCCCTTTTTTTCAGGAATAATTAAAAATTAATAAAAATTGGCGAATGTAAGATTCATAATGTATGACATCAAGTCGTCTTGTATTTGAGTTCTAGTTACCCTCATGTCTGGTAAAATTGATACCAATATAATTACATCTGTTCAAAAATATAATCGTGGGAATTAAAGCAACATGTATATTAATACTCGAGAATTTAGTACAGAGGATTATTAATCGTTATTTTTTTTTTTGAAATCAATTTTTACGTTAGATTTTTTTTAGCAAAAAGTTAGTAATTATATTGGAAAAAAAACTTACCAATATTTTATACATCATGGTTCCGCCACGTAGCGTCACAAATCACCAACGTACACCGCGCAGATACAAAATTTACTCGCGAATGATCAAATGTACGTACAAGAATTTTATCCGTTGCGTCGTATCTTGATTTATAGCGACTTTTCAAACTATCATAGTTATTCTTTTACCGATAGATGTGACAAATCAATCTCAGATGTAATCTAAAACTGTTGGAAAATGACCAATAAAACTCGTTTTATATATAGGAAGTTGGGAACATTGTTTTTGAATTTTACAAAAAGGTGAATCAGTAAAACTGTGAATTTTTAAAACGTGTACCTGCGATACACTTCACGAAGCCAGGAAAAATTCAAACCACAATGCTCTGGAAAAGAAAATACGAATGTTTCCCAGTATTTTTTTAATGATTTAACGCTGTTTTTTCTGTAAACAACGATGGATATCACGATGTTAAAATCTAAACGATCCTCGTATCACTGTTTGAAGTAGTGATCATTTTAAAACGCATTTGAAATATGACATTAATGTGCACACGAGTTGTACTAAACTTTGTTATTTCTTACTCGTAAAATGCGCATAGTTAATTGTTTATTTACACTTGCTTATGAGTATAGATATGTTTTTATGCATAAATTAATTACATATATTAAAATGAAAAAATTACTTTGTTTCAGCGTCAATGAACAACGTGCGGATCAGCGTCGTATGAAAAATGGAACTGATCATACTGGGAGAAGATGTGAAGAAATGAGAAAGGTTTGTCCTTGTTGTATTATCATTTGTATTGTTAAAAATTACTATGTACTTAAGAGGTGCTTAGCTACCTACGCTTATGTTTGTTTACTACTGGTTTATGTACATCGCTGCGTACATTTATTTTCCCCCGTAAAAAGCTCAACTTTAATAATCTCGCGTTCGATTAAGAATGTACGTAATTTACACTCTAACTTCGAGGTCATGATTTTTTGGAAATAATTATTGAAATGTCTTGTGCTCCTTATCTTGATGTTTTGAACATATAATCTCGGAATCATCTATCGTACGTAAACGGAAAGAAGACAAGTAATAAAATGAAATGATTTTTGATCAGGTTAATCGAATTATGATTTTGATTTATCTATGTCGTGTGCTGGCTTATGTGTTCAGTACTTAATACTTATGTGTATGTAATTTCCTTTTTTTGTCCAATTTGAGGTACAGGAACCACTAAATGACCTTGTTGAATTATTTTACTCGTGTGATTTCATTCATTAGAAAGATTATAATTTTTACACGATACAAAATGATTTCTTAATTGGTTGTAATATTGAAGAATCTGAGTGGTTGATGTTTCAATGGGTTTCGTTTTTTTTTTTAGCTTTAATCTGAAATTTTGTATGCATCGTGAATATTTTTTAATTTCCGTTCAAATTTGTTTTCTAAGTGAAAGAATTCGAGTAGATTACTTTGAAAATTATTTTATTTTCTATTACCTACTTAACAATTTTTTTTTTCAATTTTAACCCAATGTTTCACATTATTGTTCATTTCTGTCTATTTCTTCAGATGCTTAGCTTCAGTTCTACTTGAATGATGATAATTATATTTCATTAGAATGTTGAAGTGGTTGAAAGCTTTTAGGTGGTGGAACGCAGGGTCCTGGTCCTGATTTAGAACCCAATGAAAATTTATTAATCTCAAATATACTTACTCAAACAAAATAGAATGAAATTGCTTACCTGGATATTTCGAGCCGCATTGAGTGGGGCGGGGCTCCCTTTTATTTCTTTTGATTAGACCCCGAACTGGATTTTGAATAACATTCATTCGATTGACTGCAGCCAAGAAAAATATAAATGTTTGAAATTAATGATTTGATGATGAAATCAAAATTGAAGAAAATTCATTGCATTTCTTTAAAGAATATCGATTGCATATTAAATGAAAAAAAATATTACCCGAATTTGATTCTCGTTTACGAATTAAATGTTTTTTTTTAGTCTTTTGTTGAAGTGGAGAAGGATGAACTTTATTTTGAGAGGAGGATCTGAAAATAATTTTTCATTAAAATAGTTTTCATTGTATACCTAGTTATTTATGATAATAAGATTAGGTAGGTATCATACTGTAGATTTTTCTGATTAGGAGATCTAAGAGCCATGCATCTTTTAATTTGTTCCAATTTAGCGTCTGTATTTGTTGAATCCTTACTATCTAATTGAGACAGTTTAGATTCTTGGGCTAATGTAAATGCGATTCCAATGGATATTATTCCAAAGCCTATCTGTAATAATATCTCAGCGTTAGTTACTGATTCATAGATGATTTGATTACAGGACGCAACTAAGGGAGTAGGAGCATATTTCTCCCTCCTGGGGGTCTGTAAAGTTAGTCAATTGGATATTTCTATGCACAAGTTGGCGAAAAGGGGAAAAATCAAAATGGATTGTTTTTAGGCTGATTTTCCATGTCATATTGTCAATGAAAACAAGGCTATTACGATCTATCGACTTAGGACAAATGCGTTGGAGATATCATTCAATCAACAAAATCTGTTTTGGGGTCCTAGAAGACCATTACGACTATTTTTGACCGTATCAGATATTTATTTAATTCCCCCCCTCCCTCACCTCCTTAAACTAAAATCGATTTGAACAGCTCGATACCGACCAAAATCGATCAAATATGGGAAATAGGTTTCGATTGATGGCGAATTTGATATTCTGGAGTGGGGATGACCTCGGGTCAAACTTCAGTTGTGCCCAAATTTGAGGGAGGAGGTGCTGAGAGGCTAAAATTGCAATAATTGTTCTTTTTTCAGACAATCGATAGAGAATGAGATGTTGTATAATATATCCTAAAATGAGCTTCCTACGTCAATCAGGAGGGGAGATATGAGGGGTTTCCCTCCTTTTGATCTTCGAAAGAGCTGTTTCTCCCCTACCTGTCCTCCAGATTGAGCTAGGAAGTTGAAATTTGGTATGCAGATTTATTAAGAGACCTAGACATGCCTTTTGTAGGTTTCAATTTTTCAGTCTAATTCCATCCCTTCATAGCCCCAAAAATGTAGTTTTTGGGTCGGTTTTCCTCATTTTTTGATTTTTCTCCATGCATAACTTCCCTCCAAAAAATAGAAAAAAGAGGGTATTTTTTTTTGATTTTCATGTAAATTTTGAAATTTTAGACTAAAAGGGGGCTCGGTAAGAGTCAAGTTGGAGACATCAAATTTTTAGAACGTTCATTTGATGTCATTCCGCTATTTTTTTTCACTACCCCCTTCCGACTTTCGAAAAAAAAACTAAAATTGAAACTCCCTGCAGTGTCCAACAAGTCCTCTATGGAAATGTTTATGAATTATTAATAACGAATATTTGAAATGTCGTTAATGACAATAAAACGTAAATAACCAGTAATTTTTTTTGTTATGATATTTTTCATAAATAATTTTTCAAGCATGTTTTTGAATTTTTCGAGAAGTATGGAGAGGGGGGGCAATAGTGACTCCTTTTGAAAAAATTTTGATTTTTTTGAATTTTTTCAAAAACTAAACGAAAATTTTTTCATTTTGTTCAGTTTAAAACTAAGATCCCCAATCTTGGATCCAAACAAAAGATATTAACTCATACACCAAGGGCCCTCCTGTTCTACGAGACGGTGAGTACAGAAAAGGAAGGATGATTCCGTTTTTTAAATTTTTCGTTATGCGCATGCGCGTGTACTTCGGTTTTTCGCGGTGTACATTATCATCTCGTTTTTTAGTCGTGATTTTTCTCTTTTCTCATACCATTATAAGATCTCGTAAATTATTTCTCGTTTTCATTCTCACACTGCCATACGATCTTGTTTAATTATGCATTTATTTGTACAGTTTGATTTCTTCTTGTTTGATTTTATATTTATAACGAGGAATCAAAAACATGTTGAAAAAACGTTGTATGAAAACACATGACTACAAACTTACCACTGACAGACTCAAAGCTTAAATTCTAAATATTCGATGGTTAATAAATTTATTTCCATGAAGAAAAACGTTAATACAGAACAAAAAAAACGATTTTATTTTGATATTTTGAATAAAAAATGAAAAAGATATTATATTACTTTTCAGAACATGAGAATGGAAAACAAAAATCGGAATGCAAAAGAGGTCGAATAAAAAAAAAGTACCAAATATACGCGCATGCGCATAATAAATAATACAAAAATGGTATCATCCTCCCTTTCCTGTACTGACCGTCTCGTCTTGTACTTATCGAGTTCAATTTGGGATATTATCAAAGAAATAAAAAAAAAAAAATCAATCTTTATTATATCAAAGCCAAAATTATGTTTTGGACCTTAAAACCTGAATGCATGCCCAAATTAATATAATCTTGGCTAATCGATCCAGAAGGAACCTAATTGACAGGGAAGGTATAACTCCTTCAATATAAAGCGAGTATCACATGCATAGCTCAAAATTGCACAGAACTATTAGACAAACATATTTACAGACATCCAATGAGTATTTAACCAGAAAGAGCCTTGATGGGGGGAGTTATAGAGCACATTTTTTAAAATCATGTATCATTTTGAGGAAATTGCCCCTTTTTTCTCCAATGGATTCCTTTGAGTGAAAATTCTGTGGAATTATTTCAATTTGTTTCCAGATTCGAGTTTTATGGCACAAACCATCAATTTCACCATAATTTAAGCACTAAAGGGCCCTGGGAGCAGGACTCAAATTTTGGGGAGCTCAATTTTAAACCTAAGTGAACAAATTTTCGTTGGACTTTCAAAAATATTCGAAATTTGGGCCATCTTAAGAGAGGGGGTTGGTATTTATGTTGTATATCTACGTTAGTATTTTGAAAAAGTCTGGTTGAAGGACCTGCTTATTTGTTTTGAACTTTTGTTAGACACCTTGGTGAGTTTTTTTAAAAATAATATTTTTGGTGGTAAAAAAATGATTTTTTCAAAAATTTTTATCCTTACTTCACTCGATCATTCACTGTCTTACCATTAAAAATAGAAACATTGTTTTAAAAAACAAAAAAAAACATTTGAGTTAAAAATTTTATAATTTATTGCAATTGTAACTTTTCAACTCTCACACCCTCCTGTAAAGAGTTCGTGTTGCGTCCCTGATTTTAGTAGAGTATTTCATGTCGAAAAAAAAGAAATAACAATAGGCAATAGGCCTATTTAAATTAGAATAAATTATCCTGTGAACCTAATAATGGTAAACATATCAAATAAGTAATACGTACCAATGCTTTGAGGATAATCATTTTAATTTCACTGAAATTTAAACACACTCGACATGAAATCTGTTTATTTACTTGGTGTTTTACTCGTGTTGGTATTTATATATAAAAAAATGATTGAGACTCGTTACTACAGTTGTTTGTTTCTTGCCAAGTACTTGATACGTAATTCGTGCTGTGTACAAATATTGCAAATATTTTTTGTAGTAAATTTCGTTGGTACATATATTTACTTTAATGTTCGACAACGATGGAAGAAAATACATCGGATGGTGCTCCGCATTTACGTCATAGAATGGAAACATGATCGCAATAAATAACAATTCGATAAAATTTTTTTTTAGGTATTTCATAGTTCTTACCTCAAAAATTTTCAAAACGTTTATTATTCAGTTTTATTAGATATTGTGTCAGGTTATATGGAAGAAGATGGGGAAATCAACGAATTCATATGCGACAATGTGTATACCTACAAATTTTATTCATTCGGTTTGGATGAGTTGGATTTCAAAAATGTGACGAATCTAAATGCGTTATTTCCGATGAGAATGCTTGAATATTTTCAGTGATTATGCATTTGGGTAAGATATAGAAAAAAAAAGAAAATGATATTAATCGCTTCAAGGATGAGGTCATTCGAATGTTTGGTATAAAACGCATTTTTTTTTTTTTGTATGATACAGAGAAAACATTACTTTAGGATTTTTAGACACTTCAGGTATGTTGTATTCCGCAAAATTAATTACGATGTGTGAAAGATATTCTTCATAAATGCAGATCACCGTTGAAATGGGGCAAAAATATTAATTAGTACCGGAGATATGAAATTTCAAAGTTTTGCCACCGATGACGTCACTGCCTAAGTTTTTGTTTCGAGCGTAGTCTTACAACGAACGTAATGTGCTCGCTTACCGTGTAGTGCCACGAAGAGAATGCGGGAAATTTTAGAGTTTTCAACTCTATAAAACATGCGTTGTGTTGCATTTGAGTAAAATATTAATGGAATCATTTTTTTAGAGCATAAAATTATCTTTTCAGTGGTATATCTAATTTCCTCATTTGATGAATAAGAAAGGCTAAAATTTTAGATTTTCTATACTAGAATTCATTATAAAAAAATAACGTTAAATATTCGATTATAAAAATTAAAAAACAAGATCGACAGATTTCAATACACAGCATAGAATTATGTAATCCGTGTAAATTTGATACATTTTGCGGTCATTACTTATTTCAGTGTATTTGGACTGGAAAATGAATTTCGTCATAGAAAAACTAAAATTTGAGGCTTTCTATTACATTAAATAGGAAAATTTTATATATTCTTGGAAAGATCTTTTCAAGCTCTAAAAAAAAGTTCTATTCATATTTTTCTGAAATTCAGTCTAGAGCCCATTTATAAAGTATTAAAAATTTTGAGATGTTTCGCGAAAATTCTTCGCCAAACTACCCAGGAAAGGATGGCGTTACGCTTGTTGTGACATTACATGCGGAACAAAAACTTGGATAGTGACGTCACCTCCTGTGGGAAAATCCCTCAACGATTAAATTTTTGAACGAAGATACCTTGACTTCTAATACAGTAAAATGAGTACGGTTTGTGGCATTCTTAATAATTATTTTTACTACTTAATTTTAATTTAAAAAGAGGCGAATCAGTGTGTCTGTGTAGGTGTCTATTAGAACTTTGTAGTTTATTTTTTGACAATTGATGGGGGGGGGGGGTTCTGGAAGTAAAAAGTTGCGGAATTATATCAAATAAACGTCATAAAAATTTGGGCTCTCTGATTTGAGCGTCAACTTCCCAAAAATTGGGTTGAAATTGTTTAAGGTAAATTGCCAATAGTTTACAGGCAAGAGGATTTTTTTTTACATTTTTGTCAACTACTTCCAGCGCCGTATTAAGCATTTTTGCGCTGTATGCACCAAAATTCTGCCGCCTCTGAATTTTTCACTCTATATCTAATCCTTCCCCCAATTTTCTGGTTATCTTAGTTTTATAGAAGAATAAAAATTGAAGTAAATTTTTTGGCTGAAAAACTTCTGCCATCAGGGCCAATAGTACCACTCATGATTGCAGATTGTAAAAATAGGTATTGTAAAATTCGAGGATAAAAAACGCCGATGCAATAA
>FIZR01006505.1:0-39024 GCA_900060175.1 Ferrisia virgata
TTGTAGAGAATTCAATTTCCTACAAGTATATGAGATGAAATATTTTTTTTCATATAGTAGACACCAAGATATGCAATTTTCTTTATAGCAATGGAAAAAAAATGGAAATCTGAAAAAAATAATCGTTTTTTTTGACCCACCCTAGTAGACAATATGCACTTGGATCTTAGAATTCAAAATTTTCAAGGAACCATTTTAGGCACTGGTGAAAGATGAATTTTTCAGCGTATTCGCGATTTTTTATCTCGTCACTGGGAAGTGGAACTGTAAAAAATGTATTTTTTGGAGAGATTCTACGTTAATTTTTTTCCCTCGCCGAATTTTTGACCGATCTTTTTCGAACTTGGTATGGAAGTGAACGTACATAGGGAAATTGTTGTGGAATTTCTTCAGATTTTTTAACCTCAAACATAACCTTGAAATGGACTTGGGAAACTTTGAGAAGGCTTGTAGGCGTTCATTTTTGAGCTAAATATTTGAAATAATTTTCTCGAGATATTATATGCATTTTATACCTATCGCATTTTTTTCAAATTTTTTGTGCCCATTACGTTTCGTTCGTTAAATATCAAATTGTCGACTAAATAAATCCTTTTTTTACAAGCTATAGAAGGGTACAGCATTCCAAAAAAATTTGAAAATAAATATGGCTGGTGTAAAATACTTTTAATTATTGGAGAAAATTTTTTCGAGTTTTCAACTCAAAAATAGTGGCCTACAAGCCCCTCAAAGTTTTCAAAGCCCAGTTTAAAGTCATACTAAAGATTCGAAAAATCTGAAAAAATTCCATAACACTTCACTTAGGTACTTTTAGTTTCATACCAAGTTTGAAAAATAATCGGTCGAAAATTCGTGGATGAAAAAATTGATGTAATACGCCCAAAAGGTCATTTTTCACAGTTTCAACCTGCCCCCCTCCCCCCGGTGACGAGATAAAAATGGCGACTGCTCTGGGTGGTCTAGTTATAGGTGCAATCAGTATCATTTTGGCTTTAACTTTTCAGGTTATGCAAGTGTTAGTAAGGGGGGGGGGTCTTCGAACGATTTTTTTGTGTTTGTTTTAATTGGTAATTTTTTTAAATATGATCTCAACAGTCCTGCTGGCAGAGAGGCTCCGAATTTCAGTCAAAACTGACAAATGTGAACCCTTTCCCCTCTTAGTTATTTTCTTGGAAAGGAGCAAAGATATTTTTGTAGTTAAACTCCTCCTCCTCCATCCTCTTCTTATCACAATGCGTCACTAGGATAAAGCGGATTGGCTTTGCTTTTAACAAATTAAATAATGAACAATTTGATAATAATTTAGGCAAATTTTATTTAACAAAAAAACTAGCTCAAACTTGACAAAATTTTGAATGATAATTTTTTAGCGGAAATTTCCATCTTTCAATATTGAATTTTTGTTAAATATTACAAAATGAATATTGAATGATAGAATTCTAGATTTGGAATCTACGATGAATTCTTCATCCGATGCAGATCGATAGAAGGTAATAGCCTGGTTTTCATCGACAATATGACGTAGGAAATTGTCTGAAAAGTTTGAAATTCTGTATTTTATTTAATATTTAAATTTGAAAAATGCCGAAGGGAAAAGTTTGTCTTGTGATAAACTATGCATTTTTTTTCGATCAGCGAGTTTGTTATATTTTTGATGCCTTAAGCTTTGATAAATTTTCAACGCTGAGGATTTACATTACACTTTTTATGTCCTCGTTTCAGTTCCAAAGTGTGTGAGAAATTTATCGTATGGTTTTCGTAGTTTGGATTTATTTTTACGTCGCAAAATTATTGAAATTGTATTGAAAATTTTTTAACAGTTTTATAAAATCGAAAAACGTGACGTATTTTTCTTTCAATTTTTTCATTACAGGTGATGGTCTATGTCATGGTAAATAGGTTTGGGATGCACATACGAATAAATTCCACATACATATTGAAAATTTAATCCGCGTATTTTCAGTTTTTTTTTTTTTTTACGAGAATGTTTGCACTTTCAATGAAGTACAAATCCACGCGTTCAATTTCTCTGTCACGTGTGATATGTTTGAATCATCGATGTAAAAAAAAAAAAAAATTAAAAAATTAAATAAACACGAGCGTGCGGATTTTTTTTCTATTTTCTATGACTGAACTTTCAAAAATTTCCAAGGTTGAAGGGTTATAAATAATTTTTAATTCTCGATTGTAGGTACATAAGCATTTTAAAATATGACAAAATTTGAAGTTTGAGATGAAATTTGAATACTTAGTTTGGCACATTGAGCAGTGAACACGTTTATGTTGTTCTTTGGAAAGGATTTGTGGCTTAGTAATAGATTAAAGTGTTATAGTGAGTTTTCAAGAGGTATACGAGTGTATTGATTGGATGGAAATGTCTATAATAACCATTGGTTGGGTCCTGAAATCAACAAGTTTATACTTTTACTCCTTCGTAGAAAAATGCCAATACGTGTAACTCTTAATTATTATTCACTTACTTCAGGAATCAGTGATTCAAATGATGTTAAATCTGTTCGTTGATAAATTCAAACATAGGTAGTAGGTACCTAAAGTGAATTTTATTTGTTGGATGCTAAATATTTACCCATTAAATATGCTTTTACGTATTTAAATAGTTCTGCTGCGTTAAATGGACAAAGACCTCCAAGATATTTGATATGCCTATCGTATGACTCCCGAGTCGATTTTTTAATAAGCATCTACATAAATGGGTTTTGGGCATTTAAAATAATGAAAGTCTCCCCACTGCGTAGTTACTTATGTATATATTTCGCAGGCATCGTATCATATCAATACCAAAGAGGAAAGATTGCCTAAAAGTCGAGTAGGTACTTTAAAAGTACAATAAAAATTCGACCGTATTAATTTTAATGTTTTTAAATGCGAAAAATAGTATCAAATTACTCGACTGCATTATCAAAAAGATGTTGTGATAAAGAATAGTTTGCCCGTTACGCGTTACGAGTCATTGTATTTTGAGCTTCGTTAGTCTAGAACGTGCTTTATTCGTTTTATTCTTTTTTTTTTTTTTTTTTTTTTTTTGTGCTCTCGAGTAGTTGATACAGGTTCTTTTCTGTTGTGGAGGTGTTAGATTATGGTACTCGATGTAGATGAGAATTTAATACGTTTAAAAAGGGTTTTATTTCGCAGGTTTTTTTTTCTTTTATCGTATATTTTAATATTGGTGATTTGCTGTAAGGGGGTCTCAGAGGATGTTTCCACTTTATCCTTGTTTGCGCGATTTAACATGTAACTAACTTTATATTTTGTTTTGTTTATTTGTAATTTTAGTATCGCGTATGCTTTTGAAGTTGACTTACATGTTATAATTTTTTTTTTGCAGTGTTACATATTTTGCAAATTACCCATAATGAAGGAAGTTGATTAAATAATGAGCGTCGTTTCGGTAAGTTTAACTGCAATGTTTTAATATTCTGGTAATAACTATATTTATGTATGTATTTCTCCATTTTTTCGTACGTATTTCGCACCTACTCGGTGGCGTCATCTACTTACGTTGTGAATATTACGACAATAGGTACCCCTGACATCTGTATTGGAGATAAATTTTTCATTACGTGAAGTATACGAAACTCGAGGTGTGTTATGTTTGGTATTCAAACCCCACGAATGTGACAATATTTACGATTACCAACGCCATGAATTTTGACTACCTTATTACTCGGTCTGCATAATAAAGCAATCTTATACTTGTCTGGTGGGTGAATGTAAGCGTTGTTTACTTTAGCACGAGGTATTTCTTTTCTCCTAATTCCTAATACAGATTCGTTTAAACTGATCTGAGCGTTTTTTTTTTCTGTTTTCCTGGGTTTTTATTCTCATTTATACTCGGAAGTAATATATACAGGGTGTTTTGTAAGGAGTTGCGAGTATTTTGCCTGGTAATGCTGCAACTTGAACTGCACGGAAGCGTGAATGTTTGCCCTATTTTCCTCTTCGAAGGGGCAAAAGTATACTCAGGCTGTTCTGTATTAAAAGTGGATGAAATGTTAGAAATCTGTTTTTTTGTGGAATTTGGCGAACTTAATAAAATGGGGCTATATTCAAAATTTATAATGTCTTCATTAAACTTATTTATAGAATTTTACGAAACAGCACATCGCACTTTGCAGTACATGATTTTATCCCTTCACACCCAAAAGCGAGCAAACTTGTATTTCTTTATATTTTTTATGTCGTTGTATTTGAAGAAAAAATTTGTATAACTTCTTATGGAAGATCCAGTTTGTACCTATTGACTAGTTTTATAATGTTTTGTGTCTATTTTAACCTATATTTCATTCGTTATCTAACTCTTGTTCTTCTGTACTCTTCAAGAGTGATTAATTTGTGTTCATCTCAAACGAAGTCATGCGATGGAATCAATGTGTTCGATGGAATCACTCTCAATAAACTTACATATGATTTGTATACGGTTCTTCATTGTTTGCGAATGATCTGCTCGTTTCATTTGAAAATCTGTCACGAACAAATCTTAATCTTCAATGACTTATTTAATTGAATCATTCTCAAGCGATTCTTTTTTTACCAAATCGTTCGCGAACGAGATTCTTCATTTGATTGGATTGTTCGTGAACGATTGTTATTTCATTGAATCATTAACGATGGATGTGTTTTTTAAATTGTCTCTGAACGACTTCTTGTCTCATCGAATCGTTTGCTAATAGCCCTATTTCATTGAATCATTTCCAAACGAATTCATTCTTATCAAATCGTTCATGAACAAATTGTTTTTTCAAACCACTAGCAATAGTAAATGACTTATTTTATCGAATCATTCGCTGTATTATTTTATTAAATCGTTCACCAAAGGTACTCATTTTATCAAATCGCTCTCAAACTACTGTTTGATTGAATCGCTGTCAACGATCTCGGTGTAAAAAGTCGTTCGTAAATGATATGTTGGAAATTGAGTTGTTTGTGAACAATTTATTCTTTCAAATCGTTCGCGAACGACTTATCTCTTTTAATTGTTTGTTAAGACTAATTTTTAAAATCATTTGCAAACGACTCCACTCTTTTCAAATCCTTCGCGCATGAATTATTCATTAGAATCGTTTGTGAGTTACATATTTTTTCAAATTGTTCGCAAACAATTCTCATTTCATCGAATCATACACGAACGACTGTTCATTTTATTGAACCTTTTTTGTGAATAATTTCTTGTTTTGAATCTATTCTGAATCGTTCTTGAACGAATTATTTTTTAAAATCGTTCCCCAACGGCTTATATCTTCAGATCGTTTGCGAACTACTCTGTTCATATCAAATCATTTGCGAATTGATCATTTCATGAAAAGGTTTGTGAGTAATTCGTTTCTTAAAATCGGTCGCAAACGATTTATTTCTTCAAATCGTTTGCGAACCATTCCATTCTTATCAAATTATTTGAGAATGAAATTGTTCGCGGACAAATCTTATTTAATCAGATCGTTTGCGAACAGCTGTTTAATTTATTGAATCTTTTATAAACAATTTTCTTAAAATTTTTCGTGAATGAATCATTTTTTTTAAATTGGTCGCGAATGACTCTTGGCTTGCCAAGTCGTTCGCAAATGAATGAATTCGTAAAATGGGTTCCAAACAACTCATTTCTTCAAATCATTTGTGAATTAATCATTTCATAAAATCGTCAGTAAATGAATCACTTTTTGAAATCGGTCGCAAACAACTTATTTCTGCAGATCGTTAGCGAATCACTCCATTCATATCAAATCATTCGCAAATCGATCTTTTCAAAAAACCATTTGTGAGTGAAAAGTTCCTTAAAATCGGTCGCAAACGATTTATTTCTTTGAATCGTTTGGGAATCACTCCATTCTTATCAAATCGTTTGAAAATTACCCATTTTTTCAAATTGTTCACGAATAAATCTTATTTGATCAAATCTTTAGCGAACAGCTGTTTAATTTATTGAATACGATTTTAAAAAAAACTTTCGTGAATGAATCAGTTCTGAAATCGGTCGCGAACGACTCAACTTTTAAGTCTTTTTCGAATGACTCTTAGCTTGCCAAGTCGTTCGCAAATGAATCACTTCGTAAAATCTGTTCCGAACAACGCATTTCTTCAAATCATTTGCTAACTACTTATTTTTTCAAATCGTTCGCGAATTAATAATTTCATAAAATCGTTTGTAAATGAATCACTTCTTGAAATCGGTCGCAAATGATTTATTTCTTCAAATCGTTTGCTAGTCAGTTCATTCCTGTCAAATCGTTCGCGAAAGAATCATTTCTTAGAATCGGTGTTAAATGAGTTATTTCTTGAAATCGTTCGCGAATGACTAATCCCTTCAAATCGTTTGCGAATCATCCCATTGCTATCGAATCGTTTACGAATGAATCATTTCATTAAATTGTTCGCAAACCACTCATTTCTTTAAATCTTTCTCGAATAACTCGTCTCTTTGTATTGTCTGCAAACGACTCCATTCCTATGAAATCGTTCGCGAACGAATCATATTTAATCGGATCTTTCAAGAACGGCCGTTCGTTTTATTGAATCGTTTATGAATGATATCTTTTTAAAATCTTCCATCAATAACTCTTGGCTTGTTGAATCGTTCGCGAATGATTCTCTTGTTATTGACGAATCACTTGTAATTGACTGATGATGTATAGTTACTGTATCCATGATAATAACCTGTTCGAAAGTATTTCGTTCAAAAAGAATTCACCATCGATCATATTTCTAAATAAATATGTACGACCAAATCAGTCATGGGTTGATTAAGATTCCTATGAGTCAAATAATTTTCTGGATTTCGTTATAGTTATTTTCGACCGAACGAGTATAAAATAGGAGACTCTGCGTGTTAGTCTTTTTGAAACCAAAATCGAATGGTAAAAAGTTTCAGGAATAAAAAAATGAAATCGAACTCTCGACTTGACAATATTTCTCGCTTTAGTACTCGAAAATAAATACTTGAGCATAGAGAAAGAGTTGAAAAGAAAAAACGAATTGCTTATATTCGCAGTATTCGAATTTCTCCATGCTAAGAATTTCGTATTGATAGCACGAGATGTGTTAGGGGGACGACAAAAAAGCTGAGCGTCGGATGGGTATGTCGACGATGACAAAAAAAAAAAACCACCACCACGCTTGTTTATGTCAGGTGATTTAATTAAAGCAATACGCTACACATGATCTCTTTTTTCTACCCCTGTGTTTTGCAGCAAACGCTCAACTCGCCATGAATGTTTGTTCGTGTGCAATTTCAGTCGCTGTTGTGTTGATTCTTTATTCTTTTGTGCGTTAATTCGCCAAAATAGGTATCTATATAGGCGAAGCATCGCGCCGAATACACAATACCCCGCTGCTTATCTAGTAAGTACATATAAGTAACCCTATAAACGGATAACAATGTCCACCTTGGGGTGTACCTAACTTACCTACTTAACCCTATTAATTTAACGCCGCTGTATTACTGCCAAACGTACTGCTTTGTATAGTAATACGTAAGGGTTGGCTTATGCGGAAGGGGCTTCATTTTTGAAATATTTTTTATCAATTTTTATATACGAGTCGATAGATATCAATTATTGCTTTTTGTACTTTGATCGTGATTTCTGCGCTGTGCTAGTTGAATGAAGTAGTAGATGAGATACGTTTTCTTCAATTAATTCTGTCCTGAATGTGGGTGCTGAGTATGGTAAATTGAGATGTAAGTTTTTGACTTTTTATTTATTATTTTTTTTTTTACTTTTTTTTTTTCTAATCTGACGGTTCCATGTCGAGAGTTGGGTTTTACGTAAGTGTTCGAGCCTGTAGTATTATAACCATAGTACATACTTATTTATAGCTTACGATGAGCTGATACCTTCGTAAGTATTATGTGACGTGGTGACGCGACGCATAAAGTATACGGTAATGTATCTGAAATATGGCAAGCGCCAGCTTTTCGACGATATCATTTACACTTCGCGGGCTAATTTATACTTACTTAATTTTACCTTTTCGACGCTTCACGTATCGATCCCGATGGTAACACCTCCGCAAACGGAAGTTTCCGTCTACAATTACAAATAACTGCGGAATTGGTACTGGCATGAGATTAGGGTGGATGTACGAACGAGGGTGAAGGCGGGCAAAGTTATAGCGTTGTATAATATTTCGCCACTGCGTATTATGTATTATTTTATAAGTTATGTATAAGGATAAAGTAGGATACTCTCGTATCCGTGTAGATAAAATATTTCGCGCTAAATTTCTGTACGACGAGATTCGAAAGTGATACAAAAAGGCGTCGATACGAACAGAAAGCTTTGTAATTATACAGGGTGGTACAACTTTTTTAATATTCAAGGGAGTTGGTATATTTGGTTGAAGTTGCTTAGTATATGCCACCAGTACTTTCGAATTCTAAGGGTTGTAAGGGTGTAGAATTTTATAGCAAAAATAAAACAAGAAATTCAATTTTAGTCTAATTGTGGTTAAATTGATGGTTTGGATCTCCAAAGGCACCCAACTATGAAGAAAAATGTGGCTCTTTGCATTCTCGATGGAATTTTTCATGGAGTTGAGAAGGGTTCTCCGGTGTGAGAGAAGTGGGATGTCAAATTGTTACCGTAATGTGTGAAGTTGAATTTCTCCAGATTTCAATCGTTGAGGGCGAAATTTTTGAAAAAATTGGTTTTCAAGCATTACAAAAAGTATTAATTGAAGTTTTATGAAGAAATATGAAAATTTTCAATGGTTTTTATCTTAAATCTGAGATAAATATGGGTGGTTCTTGTAAGTAGGGAAATTTTTTACTCGTAGTATAAAAATTAATAACTTTTACGAGAGCCTATGAGGAGCCATTTTTTATATGGGGGATGACCCCGGGGCAATTTCTTAACTATGACTTTGTCTTCTCTTCCCATCATCTGCAGTAGGATAGGCTGAATTTTGTTTTTTTTTTTTTTTTGGAAATCTACAAACGATGTGGTTACAATGGCTGCGAAATGACCTCAAAAGAACGTGGTAAAAATTTCAGTCCCCTAACTTAATTTCTTAAACTTGTAAAATTCTCTAAAAGTTGGAAAATTTTCAACAATTTTTAAAGAATTGAATGAAAAATGTTTTTGAAGATTTTTTCTAAAAATAAAATTATAATATATATTTAAATTGAAATTGATCATTTTTGGGAAATTTTCATTATTTCCCCTCTTTACAGGGGGTTTTTGAAGATGTCACTTTTAGCATTTTCGCACGAATTTTTGAAAAACCACGAAGGAAAATTTTTTTACGAAACACCCTCGTCCCCCTCGCGAAATGGATTTTGGACATCAATTTTAAATGAGTAAGCGTAAAGCTCGATTTTCCAGTGTCACTTAAAAAATATCTTTTTTTTAGGTATTTCAAAATAAATTTGAAATTTGAAAAAACGGATTCTCGAAAAAAATTCCACCGCAAAGGACACATTTCATCTATTTTTGACTCTCAAAGGTGATTTTTCATTTTTTTTTTTTTTTTTTTTTGAACCATTTATACCATATTTTTGTATGCTGGGATACCAATTAAGAACTTGCGAAAAGAATTAAAGTGGAGAAAATATACCTTTGAAGGATAAGTGAAAGTACTCGACCTTAGTGGCCCACCCAAGGGAAGGCTATTGGGGCTATAGACCCCCCCCCTTTAGGATGAAAAATTTTAAACCTTTGTAACGTTTACACCCAGATTACTGAAAACCCACCACTTTCTTCATGAAACGTCAAAATTTGAAATTCACCCTACGAGAAATGCATTTTTTATACTTAAAAATACCATATCTTTAAAATTTCACCCACGTTTAGCCCTAAAAATTTGAACCCCAAACTACGATAAGTGCATTTTTAGGACCTAAAAACACTATTTTTCAAAATGTTGCCCTCGCTGGGCTCGAGATTTCACGTTTTACCCTTCCCTTGAACAGTTCCTGGGTGTCCCTATGCTTGGTCTAATTTACTGAGAATTTACAGGAAAAAATTTGTTTGATGATGTGATAAGTTCTTGATAAAACACAATAATTCCATTTTTTTTTTAGGCACCCCTGAAAAATAGTTTTTACGCTTGATCATCTAAAATTGATGGGCTTTTCTCAAAAAAAAAATTCTTTCGTTGTTTTTTTTTCAAAAAATCGTAAAAAAACACAAAATGTGACATTTTTAAAACCTCTTAAAAAAAGTGTGAATGGTAAAAATTTGCCAACGTTGATAATTTCGTCTATAAATATGCATGATAATTGGATTGTTAAAAAAAATTTCCAAAACAATTTCTCTGCGATGTTTGAAAATTTTTTAAAAATTTACGAACTTTAAGTCAGTTTTACAAGGTAAAAAAATTGAGTTAGGAAGCTGAAATTTTTACCAAATTATTTTAAGGTCATTTCGCAACTATTATGACCCCGCTGTTCAAAGATTTCCAAAAATAGTGCAATTCAGCCCACTCTACTGGATCGCCACTAGCCCCAAAAGGCATATTTAGGGCCCTTACAAAATCCACTGCTAAAGTTTCAACTTTCAGTTCAATTTGGAGGGGAGTTATTTTGGGGCTGTGAGGGGATGAAACGCGGCTGAAAAGACAAAACTCCCAAAATGTACACCTAGGACCCCAATTGAATCCGATATAGGCGAGGAACAGCCTTTTTTCATGGTCAAAAAGAGAGAAACCCCTCCTATCTCCTCTCCTAATTGACTTGGGAGGCTGATTTTTGGATATATTATACAACTTTAGATTTTCTATCGATTGGTTTAGAAAAAAAAACATTTTTCGCAATTTTGCCCCCTCAGCACCTCCTCCCCAAAATTTGCACATAACTGAATTTTGATCCTAAGCCATCCCCACTCAAGTATATTTAATTTGCCGCCATATTGAGCCTATTGGCTAAATTAAAACGATTTTAATCAGTATGGAGCAGAGTAAATGATTTTAGTCTTCTGGGTAAAAAAAAATTAAAAAAATAAAAATTAATATCCAACATCACTGCCAAAAATGGCTTTGATGATCTTCTACGGCTCCAAAACTAATTTCTTTGATATATCCCCCCCCCCGCCCCAATCCCCCAATCCGGCGTAGGTCGAGAGACTGTAGTGGTCTGATTTTCATAGACAATATGACATGGAAAATCAGGCTAAAACGAAGAAAAACGGAACGAAATAAGTTATACATTTTCGGGGGGCTATGAATGAGTCGAATGGAGCTGAAAAGTCGAAACAACCAAAAGGCACAATTTCAACTCCAAACTTTATGTGGAAGGGAAGTATAGGAGGAAGATTCTTTTTTCAATGTCAAAAAAGAGAGAAAACCTTCATTTTTTCCTTCTAAATTTACTTAGGGAATTAATTTTTACATATGTTTATACAACTATCAATTTTCTATCGATTGGTTAAGGAACGAATAATTTTTGAAATTTTAGCTTTTCGACACTCCCAGCTCAAAATTTGGACACGACTAAATTTTGGTCCAAGGTCACTACCACTGAAAAATCTCAAATATGCTGCCAATCCAAACGTATTGCCCAAATTTTGCCGAATTTCGTCGGTATTGAAACGAGTAAATGAATTTAGGTCTGTGAAGCAAATGAATGAATACATTCATTGGAATAAACATTCAACATGACCAGAAATGTTTTCAAAGGCCTTTTAGGACCTTAAACGGATTTTGTTGACACTCCTTCACCCCTTCACTCATTTACTGGGCAATATGATTTAGAAAATCCGACAGAAGATTACAAACAATGTTTTCATAAATATTCATTTTTTTTACCTACTCGTTAAGTTTCTATAAACCATTTGAGGTTTTGCAGACAACGCAGTTGTATCAATTACTAATTTCGTTATCTGCTTGCAAACAACGTAAATTTTCTTTCACTCAATTCCCCCTCCCCCCACCAGCTGACTTTTAGCATAACTTGGGGTAAACGAAAACTCAAAAGTATGTCGTTTTACTTTGAAGTGAAAAAAAAAAAACTGACGATTAAAACTTTTATCAATTCGAGCTATTAAATCATACCAGTGAGAAAACTTGTCGGTTCACGATGTCTGATGTTGGTAAAGTATTTTCGAAACGGTAGGAGGGAGGCGGTATCATAAGGTAAAAATGTTACCTTGTCACGTACATTGCTTTCAACAAATTGCGTAGTCAACTTTCGGAGGTAAAGCTTTTAAACCGCATTAGAGTGTATATGGCCATGTCCCTGTGAAGGATTTTCATAACATTTAAAGCCGTTTATTGCACCGAAATTTATATACACACGGTTTCGGCGAAGAGTTGAGTTTATTATACGAATAATAAGAAAACGACGAAGACGACAACAGAGCGAGGACTTTGAACGCGCAATATTTATAGTAAATAATAAGATCTCATTCAGTGGAGGATTAAAAACTCGAAGGCGCACGTTTATTTTTGCTTCGACATAGAGCTATTTGTTTTTATTAGAAAAAAAAAAAAAAAAGCAAGAAGAGCAAGCAAATCTTACTATACGACGTACGATACTGCGTTACAGATGGGGGAAGGAGGGAACAAAACCGTATATATACGTGAGCTTAAAAAAAAAAAGAAAAAAAGCAACGAAGAAAAGAAGAACATACTATCGCTTAAATTCTTTTCAGGTTTTAAGCAGTGGTTCCAAAAATTACGTACAACGCCGAAATTCGAAACAGGGTTTTCTTTTTTCATCCGTTTAAAAAATGAATCTCGAGAGGTAGAATGATTTCAACGCGAAGAATTAATTACTTTTATAGAAAATCTTTATACAGAGGGTTACGAGTGAAATTTCGAAAACAATAGACAGGCGAGGAGGGGCAACGAGCGACGCGTATTTGTCAAGCACGTTAGTAAATATATTGATCTCTTTCGAAATGACCGCTCTTTACACAGTCATCTGGAAATGAAAAAGCGACTGGAACGGCTTCTAAATGCAATAAAGATTCGGTAGTATCCTTTAAAAGCGTAGAAAACGCCGCACCGCACCGCACCACAAGTCGTCGCACCGCCTTTTTCGAATATTCCAACCTTTGCGGTGCGAGGGTGCGGTGGCAACGAACAGCATTTGAAAAGAGATCAGTTTTCAATGAACATCGATCACTGATATGTTTTCCGATACAGTGATACTCAAAACGACCACCCAATCTTTGTGTTTATCTTACGTATAATTCCTAATGGATTGTGGTACCCGTGCACCGCCATTTACCCCTTAGGGAAATTCGATCACCGAATAGCGACGAAATTACTCAGTAAACAATGTACATAAATTGTAGTATAGGCGTATCCCTATACACTGCTATAAATATACAGTGTTTTTTTGATAAAATTTTATGCATAAGTAATTAAAAGGGCTAGGAAAATTTTTGATCGATGTAATTCGCGTAAGTTAAAGCTCATTGAGGAAATATCCCATTTGGAATACACTGATTATAGTGTACATACGTATATATACGAGTAGGTAGGTATATGATATAGTAAACTTACTGAAGCCTTGAAGGGAAAAGGGAGGGGGAGCGGATTAACCTGCTTCTTCTCAACTGTCAACTTCTACGTGACCTATCTGGAATTTTTTCAATTCGAATCAATTACGCTTCAACGAAATTTCGGTTCACTTTTGCGAAAATTATCTAACACGTCAATTTATCTCTCCTTCTTTCTTTTTTTTTCTTTTTTTTTTTTTTCAGAATTATGCCTCGTATGTTGGATTTTTTGATTGAAAGTGCAACATTTTTCAAACGTTACCGATTTCAAAGGCGGCAGGGTAAACACGTCATCCTTCAAAATGTACGAACTACGATAAAAATATTGGCTCTTCTTTAGAACGAGCTTAATTGGCTAGAAAATGTGAAAATTCATCGTTGTTGATTTCAGATCCAGAGCAATGACCTTTGAGTAAAGAAATAAACCGCGCTAGAAATCAATTTTCCAAAATTGTACAGCACATTTTCCATTTAATTAAAAAAAAAAACTGATTTTGAAACGAGTTAAAGCATCGATAATCGAACTGAATGTGGGAAAAAATGCATTTGTAAAGTTAACTGAATTATTTACAACAAAACTTAGAAAATATATCGATGATTAATAACTCTGATAAAATTGAAAATTGACTTTGAAAAAATCAATTATCAACTTTGGAAAAAATTAATAATCGATTTATCGATAATCAAATTGGATGTGGGAAAAAATTTATTGGTAAAGTAAATTCAATTATTACAACAAAACTTAGAAAATATATCGATGTTTAATAACTCTAATAAAATCGATAATCAACTTTAAAAATTTAATAATCGACTTTAAAAAATTGATAATTGACTTTTAAAAATTGATAATCGATTTATCGATAATCGAATTCGATGTGGGAAAAAATTTATTTGTAAAGTAAATTCAATTATTTACTACAAAATTTAAAAAATATATCAATGTTTAATAACTCTGATAAAATCGATAATTGACTTTGAAACATTTGATAATCGACTTCAAAAAATTGATAATTGATTTAGAAAAAATCGGTAACTAACTGTGAAAAAATCAATTATCAACTAAAAAAAATTGATAATCGACTTATCGATAATCGAATTGGATGTGAGAAAAAATTTTTGTAAAGTAAATTCAGTTATTTACTACAAAATTAAAAAAAATATCGATTTTTAATCTCTAATAAAATCGATAATTAACATTGAAATATTTGATAATCGACTTATCGATAACCGAATTGGATGAGAAAAAATATACTGATGAAGTAGATTTAATTATCAACTACAAAACTTGAACAGCATATCGATGTCCAACTAACTTTGAAAAAATTGATAATCGGCTTCAAAAATTGATGATTGCCTTTGAAATAGTCGATAATCAACTTCGAAATATTTGTTAATCGACTGTGAAAAAAATCAATAAACAACTTTGAAAAAATTAATAATCAACTCTGAAAAAAAAAACGATTATCAACTTTGAAAAAATCGAAAATTAACTTTGAAAAAAATTAGGAATCAATTTTGAAAAAAATTGATAATTGGCTTTGAAAAATTGATGAGAAAAAATCTACTAGTCAAGTAAATTTAATTATTCACTACAAAATTTAAAAACATATCAATGTTTCATCAGCTTTGAAAAATTGATAATCGATTTTGAAAAAAATCAATAAACGATTTTGAAAAAATTGATGATTGGCTTTTCGATGATGGAATTAGATGAGAAAAATCTTCGAATGAAGTAAATTTAATTATTCACTACAAATTAAAAAAAAACATATCAATGTCTAATTACCTTTGAAAAAATTGATAATTGGCTTAAAAGTTGAACTTAGAAACATTTGATAATGGAATTGAGAATAAATATAATGTTTACAAATACATAGGAAAGTTTGATTTTTGCCTTTAAAATGAACACAGTTGAATGTAGATAAGATACTCATGTGAAATTTGATAATCGATTTATAATATATCGAAACTAATCGATGTTTGACATTTATTCTCTAGAATACATCGATATAAGAAAAAAAACGAATATGATGATAGACATTGAAATAAGTTGGTAGTAGATCTCGTGTGTATCGATAATTAAATAAAAAATCGATAATCGAATAAAAATTGATTATCAAACATAAAACTGATTGATTTGAAAAAAAATACCCATCATCTTGAGAAAAATTTATAAATGACAAGAAAAAACCATCACTGACTTAAGAACTAACTGATAATCGATTATTCGATTTCAGAAACTATCAAGATCTAATCGACTTAGGAAAATCGATACGTTGGTGTGAAAATCGAATCAGGAAAAAGCAAATAATACAATTTGTTTCAAATAGAAAAACCTCACTGTAACACACCAAGTTGATATAATAATTCGGTTGAAATTAAAATATTCATACGTACTGGAGAACTTGCAATTTTTAAAAAATTAAAATACTCGATTCCGTACAAAAAAGACTCGAAATTAAAAAAATTGATGGATCAAATTCATAAAAATCTACCAATTTTTGACATCGCCTTAGTCGAATTAATAGAGCAGCGTAAAAATAAAAATGAAAAAAATTGGAAAACTTTCATAAACATTTCAACACACATCGCAAGACGACATTAGCAAGTTATCAACTAAAAACTATTGTGTAAGAGGCTCGAAAGGGTGAAAAAAAAATATATGAAAGTTATAAAGTGAGATTGGAGTAATGATATATAATTCATAGTAGGGCTATAGTATATAGGTATATTGCAGTAGTCGTTTGGAAAATGAAGGTGTACGAGGGAATTCTAATGGAGTCTGAAACAATGTTATTTATTGTTATGACTGTTGTAAAGTAGAACCCCGTTTTACATGACGGAACGTAATAATAACCTCTGTTTGCTCCATTATATATGGTCCTAATCTTTCTGCTTGAGAGTACAATTTGGTTAGGATAAAAAAGTAAATGCACCAATACACTGATGAAAGGAGGGGATGGCTTACAGAAAAGGGAGCAATATTGTTATGTCTGAGATTTTTTTTTTTCAAATACTCGAGTCCCTCGAGTCGATAAACGAGTTTAAAAAACTAAGTAGGTAACAAAAATTTAAGGTACAGTGAGTAATCTACATATAATTGCTCTATTTTTCAGGTAAAAACGAAACAACACTGAAAGATAAGGAAAATATTTTTCTCAATAATACTAATAATTCACCCATCAGTTCTTCTCTTTCAAAACATTTTCTTCATTTCCTCTTGCTCAGTACCAAACACTTATATTTAAATTCCAATATTGGAGTTGCCTAGCTTAATTTTGATAACAACCCATAAAACTACTCTTTTAAACCTGTGACAGGGTGCAAATGAAACAAAAATATTGAAATAACCCAACAGTAAATCTAAGACATCCGTATCAAATTTCAGCTCCGTATCTCAATTCGGAGGTAACACATATAATGTGAAGGATGGCCTCTTTTCAGCAGCAGAAAGGGAAAAACTATAAATATCTGGCCTCTTAATGACTAAATAGGTTGATTTTTAGGTATGTCATACAACTTTTGATTCTTTGTGGATGGGATTAAAAATGAACAATTTTTGGCACAGTCCTCTCCCCCCCCCCAAACTTCATTCAAAATTGAATTAGGGAATATAAATTTTGTACATAGATTTGGAATAAGTCTTCGATGTGCCTTAACCCCCCCCCCCGCCACCCTTACAACTTGAAAAGCGATGCTATTTTTCAATTCACTTAATTATAATATTTCACAAAAATCAGTTTTTTAAAGCAAATTAACCTCCTCCCCCTCAACATGAAGACTAAAAACCATTGTAATTAATTATACAGGGTGTCTGGCTAAAGGATGTTACGACTTAGAACTCGAATATAAGTTGATACCACCAAAAAAACATGTCAGATGAAGAAGTTGACTATTTTGAAAATTGAAGGGGCAAATGTATGTTTGGAAAAAGTACGATTTCAACTATGGCCACGGGCAGTACATCGAAAAGTGAGCAAATTCCATTATATTCATTTTTTGACTAACTTCAAAATTGAAAGGACGATTTTAACAGGTTTATTAAAATGAAATATTTCAACAAAAAAAATCTTAATGGATACAGATAGTACATAGAAAGTTGAGTAAATTTTGTTCTTTTTTGGTTTTTGCCTAACACGAAAATTGGAAAAGCTGCATGGGAAATTAACTGAAAACAAAAAAATTATTTTTAGAAAAAAATTTCTTAGTTCTTTTAATTTTTGGGTAAGGCAAAAAATGAAAAGTACAAAATTTACTCAACTTTCTATGCACTATCCATATCCATAATTATTATTTTTTTTTTTTTTGAAAGATTTTATATTAATCAACTTATCAAAATATACCCTTCAATCTTGAAGCTAATCAAAAAATGAACATGATAAAATTCGTTCATTTATCCAACTACTATCTATCTGCGTAGCTGAAAATTCATTTCGATTGTAATTTTTCAACACTCATTTACCCCTTTCATTTTTAAAATAGGCAACTTTTTCGTCTGAGATGTTTTTATGGTGGTATCCAGTTATATTTAAATTTTAAATTGTCTCGTCGAACACACTGTATAAATAATCCATTCTACCAATTCTAGAAAACACACACACACAGTACCAGTGATTCTTCTCCCACTTTTAAATATTAAATCACAAATATTTTCTAAAAATTTCAAGATACAAACACAGACACAAGAATAAACAAAACGTTTCAATAACGTTATTTCATTAGAAAAAAAAAATTACCCCATCGAAAAATAATAAAAAAAAAAAAAAAAACGTTCACTCATCAAACCTTCAAACTACATAATGAACAATCGAGTACATATTTGTACGGTTCAAAATTATGTTGGTGAAAAACGCACATGCCAATAGAACCCTTCTCGCGTCATCTCGATTCGAAGTAGAAATTATATCGCTGGTAAAGTTAGACAGCGCGGTATCAATAACGCGAATTCGAGCATCAGGGTAAAAAATAATGAAAACATTATAGACGCTATGCTTCTGCTTGTATAGTATATATTTATCGGTTATTCGTTATTATTAAAAATTATATACCTATATTCGAAGGTACATAATACATCGTACGTAGGAAGGAAAAAGCACGGTACGGTACAATGCCGATGTTTGGTACAGTATTTAACATTTGGGAATATTCAGTTCACTAATCGCCTTATACAATTTTAGTTCATTATTTTAAAATCCCTGATAACGTAATAATCGAAACGATATTTCTTTTAGCGGATTGGATGAAATAATTTGTAAAGCGTTCACTTTGAAGTGTTCAAATACTACCGCAGTTTATTACGGTTTTCATTTGGAAAATCGTCTATATACCGCACCGTATACTCAGCTGTATAGCTTACGTATACGTAGGTTAGGTACATACTGCATCTGAATGTTTCATTCTATCCTTCTGTGGCTCAAAATGAGAATTCACCCGTCCTGGCTCGTGAACATCATCATCATCATCATCATCATCATCATCATCATCGTCGTCATCATCAACATCAACATTGTCATCAGTCGACGAATTAATGAACTCTCATATCTGCGTATCACTATACCTCTCTTCTCTACCTATGTTTGTATATATACCTGTGTAGCCATTTAATTAATATACCGTTGACCTAGATATCAAAATAGGGTTCGTATTATTGAATAAAGCATTTCTCTGTTTCGGTATTATCTGTAGTGTACCTAGCTACGTAGTACATAACGATGCAGTCATTACGAATGCGAAATGTTATTCAATTGGTCATTTTCACGGATCAATTCTCTACTACAAGACCGAATACAGATCAAATATATAATATTTTTATAACGATGATTGATTTAAAATACATCAACCATCCTCTTTTGATGGAAATAACATGGTCATTTAAGTTATTACGTTACTTCGCTTTGTATTTTTTTTTTTGGTAGGGGTATTCCCGGATAAGAATGGTGAAATGCACTGATCTCAGATTTTCAAACTTTTCACAAAACATCATCGGGTACCTCTAAAAAAATTATAAGGCCAAAAACATTTCCACCTGTTTATCCCCTCTCTCGCTCAAGATATCGAAAGAACGCGTTTTTTTGGAAAAAAATTTAAGCACTTTTCCCTTTTAGAGAAAAATTTTAGATCATGGATATGTAACATATCCATATCAAAAACGTACATCACCTATTCGCCAATTTTATTCCACATTTATCCAACTTAAACATTTTAACATAAAATACAAAAATAATTCATTACTCTTTTATCTGAAATTAAAATTAAATCATAAAATTAACAATTACTTTTCTTACTTCCGGTCTACACTTGACATTTCATTTAAAACGTTCATCACCAACTCACCAATTCGTATTGTATTCCGAATGAATATATATAAATTAATAAATAAATTTCTTCGATGTTTTAATTTTTTATTAAATTTTTTATTTTTTACAATTTTTTATTTTTCTTGTTTTTTTTTTATATTTTTTATTTTTTTAAATTACACATGCATGCCAACATTTTAACAAAAAGTGTAAAAGTCACTTATAATTATTTCTAATTTATTTCAAGTACAGAATTCAATCAATTGTTGCATTCTAAATAAATAAATTTTTTAATTTTTAATTTTTCTTAAATTTCTCATCTTTTTGATTTATTTAAATTAGATATCGATGTCAAAATTTTAACATAAAGTGCAAAAGTCGCTCCTAATTTCCTTTACTTTTTTTTAATTTTTAATTTTTTTCTACTTTTTAATACTTTTTATTTTCATATTCTTTTGTTTCTCTATTTCTTTTTTCACATTTATTCAGCTTGGGCATTTTAACATAATATGCAAAGACATATCCATGTCAACATTTCAACATAAATTGCAAAAATCTTTTATAATCATCTTTCATCGTGGGTTCTTAATCAAAAACTTCACATCAAAAATCAAATACTCAACTCGGACATTTTAACATAAAGTCCAAAAATTAGTCATACTCATCTTTCATGTCAAGTTTTATCAAACTTTCCCACCCTTGAAACATATCCATGATAACATTTTAACATAAAATCCAAAAATCAGCCAATACTCATCTTTCATCTTGAGTTTTATCAAACTTTCCCACCCTTGAGACATATTCATGTTAACATTTTAACATAAAATCCAAAAATCCAAAATATCAGACCGAAAATGTAACATTTTTACAGAATGATCACCAGGCCTATGACATATCCATGTCAACTTAAACATTTAAACATAAAGTCTACAAATCAAAAACTTAACACTTGAAATGTAACGCTTACACAGGATAGTCCTCAGCCCTATGACATATCCATGTCAACTCAAAAATTTCAACAAAAAGTCCAAAAATCAGTCATACTCACCTTTCATCAGGAGTCTTATCAAACCATCTCAGTATCTGTGTTAATATTTTAACGTAAAGTCTAAAAATCAAAAACTGACTCCCATCCCTAAGACATATCCATGTCAAATTTTTGACATGGATGTCATAGAGTTGGAGGTCATTCTGTGAAAGCATGACATTTTCGATGTGACTTCTTGGTGTGGCATTTTTGATGTAACGTTTTTGATTTTTGGACTTCATGTTAAAATGTTAACATGGGTAAGTTTTAAGCATGGGAAAGTTTGATAAAACTCAAGATGAAAGATAAGTATCGCTGATTTTTGGACTTTATGTTAAAATGTCTGAGTTGAGTATTAGATTTTTGATTTGAAGTTTTTGATCAAGAACTAGCAATGAAAGATGATTATAAATGATTTTTGCACTTTATGTTAAAATGTCCAAGTTGAATAAGTGTAAAAAAAATAAAAAAATAAAAAAATTAAAAAAATTAAATATATTGTTGACTTTTGCACATTACGTTGACATGGATGTTTAACTTAAAAAAAATAAAAAGTTGAAAAATATAGGAAAAATTCAAAACTAAAAAAACCTCGAAAATTTAAAAAAACTCTACTTTTTAACAAACTTGAAAACTTATTGTAAACTTTTGTAAAATTATTTGCAAACTTCACATAATGTTCAATTAACTCTTGTGACATTAAAATAAACTATATTAAAAAAAAAACATTTTTTAAATTAAAAAATGAAAGAAATTTATTTATTTGTTTATTTGGAATGCAACAATTTTTTTATAAATAAAAAAATAACGAATGATTTCTGGACTTGATGTTAAAACTTTCGATTTGAATAAAAATGTGAAAAGGCATTGGTGAGTTGGTGATGTACGTTTTGGATGAAATGTCAAGTGTGAACTGGAAGTAAGAAGGGTAATGATTGATTTCATGATTCCATTTTAATTTCAGATAACAAAGCAATGAGTGATTTTCGTGTTTTATGTTAAAATGTTCAAGTTGAATAAATATGCAGAAAAATTGGCGACTAGGTAGTGTATGTTTTTGATATGCTTATGTTACATATCCGTGATCTAGAATTTTTCCTCGCGAGAGAAAATTGTCCAAAATTTTTTTTATATTTAAAACATTCTCAAAAACTCAAAAAATGCTCAAAAATGTAATTTTCTCAGAAATAATGACCAATACGCTAAAAATAAATAGAAGTAAAATTGTCCAACGTGAAATTTTATACCAGATTACGTCATTAAAATTTTGGTTGAGCAGTGGGCACGGGTGTATGGGGCCGGGGTAAGGGTCAAACTCAAAATCCGTCCAAGAGTTTTGGACGAAAAATAAACACTCGATTCGCATTCAGCGTGTTTGAGTTAGTCGAAAAGTACTTCTCTTCTAATTTTTTGACCCACTTTCGTTGTAAGAAGAGATTGCAAATTAGTTTTAAAAAAGTAAATTTTAAATAGGGCGACAAATTCCATATTAATACCAAACGACAATTTATAACGAGAGAGTTTTGAAATTTTGTATATTTACTATTTGCGTCGATATAGAATCGTAGGAAAGTCGCACCAAACTTTCGAGGCAACGTTTTAGGGTCCAGCCTCCCCCCTCCCCATTTGGAACAATACCTAGAATGATAATATTGATGGCGTTTTCGCAAAAATCCAACCTTCTGAATACAATAATGAAGTCAGGTTCATTATTTGACCTCAATTAAGATCTTATTTTGGGCAATGCTTTACAGGTGTAAAAATTTGGTGCTATCTTTGCACTAAAACAAGGTATTAATTGTATTATCGTATTGAGGAGATTCTATTTATGTGAAAATGACACCAACATCAGTATTGTCCCAAATTTAGATCAGGGGGTGTCACTGGGCCCCAAAACGGGGTGACTAAAGTCCGATGCAAATTTCCTACGATTTTATATCGACACATATAGTAAATATACAAAATATCTAAACTCTCTCGTCATAAATTGTTATTTGGTATTAACAAAAAGATTGCATCTGTACTTGCAATTCACTATTTTGAACAAAATTGCAATTTTTTCTTATGTTGAAACAGGTTCAGAAAATTGGGAAAGGAGTGTTTTTCGACTAATTCAGACATACTGAATACGAATCCGGTGTTTATTTTTCGTTCAATCTTTTCGTTCACATTTTGACGCTTTTGCCTCCCCCCATGCACCCATGTCCACAATTGTGCAATTATATTCCTCGACCAAAATTTTAATGAAACAATCTGGTATAAAATTTCACGCAGAACAACTTTACTTCTATTCATTTTCAACGTATTGGCCATTATTTCTGAAAAAAAAACGCATTTTTAAGTATTTTTTGAATTTTTAAGAACGTTTGAAATCTCAAAAAAAAAACTGAAAAATATTTCTAAAATTTGTACAACACATACCTTGATGACAAAAAATTCCCCTTCAGGGTAAGGAGCTGTGGAATTTCGAAGTTTTATTTTGTTAATTCCCCCTCCCCTAGGAATATTTTGGAAAAATTCATCTCGATAGATCTATTATCCCTCTGAACATTTGAATTAAAATCATGATTTTTCCTCACATACGCGTAAATAAAGAATTTTTTTCCAAAAAAAAAACATTTTTTTGGATATTCTGAACGAGGAGGGTGGGGTGAAGGAAATTTTTTAGCCATAAAATTTTTTTCACAGGTACCCAATGATGTTTTATGAAAATTTTGAAAATCTAAGATCAAGGGTATTTCGCCATTCTTGTCCGAGAATATCCTGTAAAATAAATACACGTCTAAATATCCCTTAATACAAGACGAAAACTTCGATGAAATTATATACTCGTAAAGTAGCTACCAAGTACGTAGTAAAATATCGCCACTATAAATTCGTACGTGTATATATAGATAGGTTAAGATATTAAACTATCAATAAAATTTTCAAACGTAACGACAAAGGCCGTTGAAATCTGCGTTCGGTTGAACGTGACCGGAATTTCTGCAGCTTTGATAAAAGAACATATCTCTATAAACGCGAACTTAGTAGGGAGAGATAGCTCTAGCTACCTATATCATTATTTTATGAATTATTTATCAAGTAAACATTCAAATAAGTATATATGTGTACATATGTATATCGTTTATGCGTATCAAGCAGGATTTTATTTTCTCAACCAAAGTACGAGTACGACATTATATAGAACAGAATAGATATTGGATACCATTTACTCGTTAAAAAAATATTTTTTCATATCATAGGTAAAGGTACCTACTTTAATTACTTTAGTATATTTTTTATAATAAAGGAAGGGGGTGGTGGTGGTTCGATATTATACCGCTGCGTTAAATCGAAGCGAAAAGTTTAATTGCCTCGAAGTTTTGTCATTATCGTTGAAAAGTTACTTTTCCATTTTGTTAATTTGAAAGTGAATAATTACCGAATAATTTTCAAGGTTCTTAATTCGCTGAGCTGGCGATGGTTAGTGGTGGCTTTCATCATTTGGCATTTTAACCATCTGCACCATCGTCGTCAGAATACACAACCAAGCTGAAGTTTTTCCAATGCGATGCGATGCGATGCGATGGTAATTTAGAAATGGAAAATAAACATAGCCGTGCATTTTTCTCGTGAATAGTAATTTAATAGGATTAGTTTGATTTTTAGCCTAATTTTCTATGCCATGTTGCGAATGAAAACCAAGCTATTACGGACTATCGACCAACGATGGCAGAGCGGGGAGGGTAGTATTGATAAAATCCATTTCGGGGGCCCAACACACCACTGAGATAATTTTTAGACATGTTTGATATTTATTCCTTTTTATTTTTTTTTCTTTACCGAAACTAAAAATCATTTACTCAGCTCGATACCGACCAAAATCGGTTAAATTTAGGCAGTAGGCTCGGATTGGCGATATATTTGATATTTTTGAGTGAGAATGACCTTGGGTAAAAACTCAATTATTTTCAAATTTAGGGGAGGAGGTACAGATGGATTAAAAGAGTAAAAATTGTTCGTTTTTGAACCAATCGATTAACATTCAAAAGTTGTACAACATATCCAAAAATCAGCTTCCTACGTTAATTAGGAAGTGGGAAATAAAAGATTTGCTCTTTTTTGATCTTAAAAAATTGCTCTTCTACCCACATCTCCCCTCCAAATCAAACTAAGCAGTTGAAATCTGACATGTACATTCAGTAGCAGCCTAAGGTACGTTGTATGGAGGTTCCGAATTTTCAGATTCATTTCATCGCCTCACAGCCCTCCAAAAACGTGACTTTCGGTTTGTTTTTCCATGTTTTAAATTTGTGGCACCCATATCTCCCCCTCAAAATTAAGCTAGGAGATTGAAATTTGATGTGTAAAGGTACTAGATGTGTGTTTTAGGGAGCTATCAACTTCGGAAGTCTACCCTGTTATCCCCTTCCTCCTCCTCCATCCCCTCTCCAAGTGGATAAACTTTGATCATGTTGTCTATGACGAACACATACTCACAATTTCTGGCCAGGGTCATCTATCTAAGGTAAAATTAGTATCAAAAGATCAAGTTTAACTGATATTGCGTTAACCGAGGGGGTGGGGGGGGGCTATTTTGCGAAATGAGCTTTTACTAGTGGAAAAAGTCTCAAGTGACCTCGACTTTAGTTCAACCACCTAATGCAGATGAGGCAGGCTCGTGTACAAGATTTTTTTCAAACAAACCAACGCCGATTCAGAAGGCCACATCAAGGCTGAATTTGAATTTGCAATGCCCACAAATACTAAAATTTGATGCTCTTAGTCTCGGTCAAAAAAAAACTCATTTAATCAACATTCTCCTGTTCAACAAACTCGAAAATTTATTGAATAAACTGTATAAAAAAATTGCCATATCTAAGCGAAGCAAAGACAAAATTTTTGGGAAAAATTACACTTCACTTCTTAAAAAATTCCATGCTTGGAAATATTTGAATAATTTACACATTTTTTAGCCTGATTTTCTAGGTTCCTATTGTCGATGAAAACCAGAATATTACAGGGGGGGGGGGTCAACAAAATCTGTTTAATTAAATCGACTTTTAGCCATGTCAGATATTTATTTTTATTCATTTTTATTTTTTTCCCCCTAACATTAAAATCATTTATTCCCCCCTCGATACCGGCCAAAATCTCCCTAATTCGGTCAACCGGCTCAATTTGACGTCGGATGAGATATATCTGAGTGGGGATGACCTTGGGTCAAATTTTAGTTTAGCCCCATTTCAGGGGAGGGGGTGCTGAGAGGCCAAAAACGTAAAAATAGCCCCTTTTTGACCGGATTGATATAAAACCAAAAGTTGTATAATATATCCAAAAATCAACTTCCCAAGTCAATTAGGAAGAGAAATATGAGGGTTTCCCCTCTTTGACCCTGAAAAAGGGCTATTCCTCCCCTATCTTCCTACCAAATGAGCTAGGAAGCTAAAATAGTAACAGCCTGGCTGCGTCTTTTAGGAGTCTCGACTTCATAGTCCCATCCCCCCTCCCTCATAACCCTAAAAACGTTGTTTTCTCAAATTTTTTAAGTTTTTTAAGTTTGTTCCTCGCATAACTCCTCTTCAAATTGAGCTAGGAACCTGAAATTAGGTATGTACGTTTAGTAGAAGTCCTACATATACTTTGAGGGGGAGTTCGATTTTCACCCCTTTACAGTCCCAAACATGTGCCCCCCTCCCTCAAATTGAGCTAGGAAGTTGAAATTAGGTAAATACATTTAGTAGGGGCCCTAGATGTGCATTTTAAGGTTTTCGACTATTCAGTCCCATTTTATCCCTTCACAGCCCCGAATATGGTGTTTTTTGGTCGTTTTTCATAATTTTTAGTGTTTCTCGCATGAAACCCCTTCAAATTGGGCTAGGAAGTTGAAATTAGGAATGTGTCGTCTGTAAAGACCCTTGATGCGCTTTTTGGGGGTTTCGACTTTTTTAACTCCGCCGAACCCATCCTACCCGCAAAGCTGATTAGGAAAAAGCGATGCTTTTTTTCAATTCTCACGATTCCATCATGTCACGAATTTATTTATATATTTTTATATTGATCAAGCGAAGGTTCCAACCCCTGAACCCCTCCCCTTGAACACGAACCTGAAGTGAAGTATCAGTAGACCAATATATTGAATATTTTCTGGACAATTAAGGGTGGGTGGCGGGGGGGGGGGGGTTGAACTTTACATACCCAACGCTTCTATTCAAATTGAATAATTAACACTGAATTCAAACCATGAAAATTTGTTAAAAAATTCAAAAACGACTTGCAGTATCAAAAAACCAGTTTCAATGTAGATACATAATTTTTTAAAAATACTTCCATTTCTCCAGTACCATTTAAAGGTCTAAAATTACCTTTATAAGACGACAATTTTTCAACAAAATTTTCAAAAGAACATTCCAGCCATATCTGCGACATACTTTCCAAAAGAATCCTTTCATCAACAAAAACCAGCTTATTGAAGAATACAACCCCCCCCCCCCATCATAATAACCTACTTATCAGTGCCGCCAAAAATTGAAACTTTCGCTGTAAAATCGTCTTCAAAAAATCTATTCCCAGGCACCGTTGAAAAAAAAAATTAAAATTTACAGCCTATAAAATACAAACCACAGCAATCGAGGCAAGAAAAAACAAAATATTATAAATTTATCTGTCGACAAACGAAAGCTACTTATTCGTCACAAAATATAGACTAAAAAACCACCATTACAAATACCCAGCTTACAATTTGAAAATATCTTTTATCAAATTTATGGTAGTAGAATTTTCCAAGGTCGATGTGATGTAAAACTTGTATAAAAATTTCACAATTCAATCTGCTCTTTGTGTAGAATAGATATACATTATACACGATATGCTATATACGAATCCTCTCGCATTACTTTTTTAAGCAAACACCACGAATAAGAAAGTTACAAAAGAAACACACAAACTATTGCTATTTAGCTGTAGGCCTTAAAGGATACGACGATGGAGAATTTATAGGGCGAAATCAAAGACCTCTTCTTTTTCTTTCTCTCTCCTTCTCATCTGCCTATTCTTTTCATATTTGAATTTAAAGTAACGAACGTTAAAGAAGAATATAAAAAAATACATGTCAATCGGTACCTACCTACCTCCACCTATAATATAAAATTTTAGTTGAAATAGTAACCCTTGTTTTATTTTATTAAACGCGAAAATTATGCCATAAAAAATATCATCAACGGTGACAAGAAGGAAAAAAAAAAGTAAAATAAAATTTCATCAGCGGAATAAGAAATATTTCAGTAAGTAAATTAAATTAAAAAAGGTACGGAATAAAAAAGACCATCGGAACGTTGAAAAAAAAAATCTTTCTAAATGAATTCAGCAACGAGTAAAGGTAAAGAATTCTCAGATCTTTCAAACAATCGAGTGTAAAGTTACAAAAAGACAACAATAAAAAAAAAAAAAAAAAACTAAAAAAGCTATAGCTTTCAAGTTTAAATATTAAATGAAGAAGTTCCTTACATTAACGTACTATTTTTTTTTCTCGAGAAAAAAAAACATTCGTGTTCAGTTACGTGAAAAATAATTATATAGTACGAGAGTTAAATTTTTTTACGCCTCGTGCAATGATAATCTGTTATTTAGGTATATATTTAATTATACTTTTTTTTTTTTTTTTCAATGTATGAACGATGATAGAACAAAATAAATGATTTAATAATACTTTAGTTAACTTGTGTAATAATTTATCAAAAATCAAACATACATTACGTATCTATTCGACGTATCCTGAGGAGATAATTTTTTCAACGAGTTAAATTATCAAAATATAATAATATAAAAGTACAATATTATGGAGGTATATGTGTAGATAAATAAAAGATAGAATTTTTATTCTTATCGTACTTATTACAGTTAGAAGACAGCATGCGCTCTGTAATCGATTTTTGGCAAAATCCTCCCATACGGGGAGTTTCTCGGGGTATAAAAGCGCCGCCCTCTTTTTGCTTTTTTTTTTTCTTATACTGGCACAATGTTGCATAGAAAAACGAAAATTTTTGCGTTAAGCTTCTTGACAACTTTTACGTAACATTATGTTAATAAAGATGTTTGTAAAATCTCTACCCAGCTTGTCATTGTTTCATTTATTAGCTTTCCTAAGGTATCTAATTAATTACTTTCAAATATCAGCACTGTATACCTAGACCTATACGACGTAATGTACCTAGCTCTACCTATATACCAAGTATAAGGATTCTATTTAGGTCCTATATTGGTAGTAGGTACCGTGCTCTGTATTTTTCTTCTTTGAAAAAATGTCACCATTCGTGTATATATTTTAGCGAAACGAATAGCACACGTCGTATCGAGTAATTATTGACGAAAAAATAGCCAGCACCTAGTACGTTATTCTGGAAGAAATTTTGAATTAAAATTTCGCTACATACGAAATCACAGATTAAGTATAAAAACCAACGTAAATACGAATGTAATCTTCGTCCTTGCATCGTATCGTGTTCATGCGAAAAGCTAAACACTTTGATGACATTTCACGTGAAATTAAAATGATTCCGATGATGAAGGAAAATCCAACAAATCCAATTAGTAAATTTTCAAACTTTTTCACCCAATAAACTGTAGCATTTTATGTATCCGTTAAGTGGATTTTCGTTTATCGCAGCGTTTCTATTTTACTAGTTTATTTTCTACATAGTCGGAAAAAAGAAAAACTAGCCCAATTGCAGTATTTTTTTTTCTTAATTGATAGATTTTTTAGAAAAATAAATTAGAGAGTTTTGAGGGTAAGGAAATTTTATACTTCTCTGAAGAGCACCGCAAATATATAACTTTTTTAGTCAATACATTTTCATTTTTCTAGTCATAGAATAGCGTAAAAAGAGCTTTGATTGATTGCTGGAAATGCTGGAGGTGACAAAGCAGGGGCTCACAATAGTGGCGAAATGACCACAAAATGATGTGGCGAAAATTTCAAATCTCCAACTACAACGGTTCGAATTGCAAAACAGATTCGAAGTGTGTTAATTTTCGAATTAAAAAAAGCATCGTAATTCGTTGCTTTCTGAACTTGATTTTCCCAAAATAAAAAAAAAAACGAATTGTCTACTCACGAAATAAAAAAATACGCTCTAGGATGTTTTTTTCTTGGACAATGGTAGGGAGGGGGGGTAAAGGTAGATATTGAAATGGATATCTGAAATCCTAGAAATGCAATCTCGGGCAACTGCTAAATCAGCATACCTAATTTAAACTTAGTAGTTAAATTAAGAGCGGAGATATTCGTGGTACAAACTCGAAACACCTTTTCAGGGCTGTGAGGGGGTGCAAGGGATCTACAAAAGCTACATCTATGACCCTGCTAAATCTACATGCCTGTAAATATCAACCTCCTAGAGGGGTCAAAATTAAGAAAAACTGACCAATAAACCACTCTTACGAGGCAGGAAGGGGTGTAGGAGAGCTGAAAAGTTAAGGCCCCAAAAAGCACATCTATGACCTTGCTAAATCTATGCGTAGAACAAACTCAAAAAAAAAGAAAAACCTACCAAAAAACTATTTTTTGGTGGCTGTGAAGAGGTGCAAACCTACATACCAAATTTCAACCTTCTAGCTCGATTTGGAGGGGAGATATGCGTGGTACAAACTCAAAAAAAAAAATAAGAAAAACCGACCAAAGAGCTACTTTTTGGTGGTTGTGGGGGGAAAGGAGGGGATGCAATGATTCCGTAAAGTAAAATCTCTTAAAAACCACATCCATGACCCATACTATGTCTGCGTACCAAATTTAAACTTCCTAGCTTAATTTGGAGGGAAGATAGCGTAGGAAAACCGGTTTTAAAGGTTCTGAAAGGGGGAAACCCCCATATCTCCCCTCCTAATTAATCTAGAAGGTTGATTTTTGGATATGTGATACAACTTTTGATTTTCTATCAATTGGCATAGAAAAGTACCATTTTTGTAATTTTTGCCCCTCAGCACCGCCTTCCCTAAAATTTGAACTTGACTGAAATTTGACCCGAGGTCATCCCCACTCCAGAATATGAAATTCGCCGCAAATCCAAGCCTACTGCCCAAATTTGACTGATTTTGGTCAGTATCAAGCTGAGCAAATCATTTTAGTCTTCGAGAGAAAAAAATAAATATATAAAATGGAATTAATATCTTACACGACCAAAAATGGTCTTAATGGCTTTCTAAGATTCCAAAACAGATCTCGCTGATACCCCCCCCCACCTTCTCGCACCCTCCATCGGCCGTATGTTGATAGTCTGTAATAGCCTGGTTTTCATTGACCTTATGATATAGATAACTCATGCTAAAAATACTCAAATATTCGAACTCAACGTGTGCGAATTAATAAAGTTCAATAGGTCACTTCAGCTTTTTCAATTTTTTTCAATTTTGACCAAATTTAAGGTTTTATTTTCCCCCTACGAGTATTCAGATTCCATTTTGAAAATTGATTAGAAAAAACAAACATAAAACCGTTTCTTCGTGGTAATTTTTTCAGATTTTTAAATCAAAGCTTTGAACCTTTCCGTTTATCATGAAGAGTTAAGCTTTCATCTGAAAAAAATTAACTTTGAGTTTTCAAAGTTTTCTTCGGCGAATCCGTTGTTGATTAATTATTAATTTTAAATCCACTTGGAAGCAGAGATTTTTTGCCAATCATGACGATCACGTTTACTCCACTCGACCCGTAGCATACAGGTTAATAGAATTGCCTACTCGGTTCGCCGTAAAAACATGTTTCATCACAGATCAAACTTGTTAAAAATAACAAAAGAAGACGCAACATATGATCGAAATTTACGATGGCGTACCCCCCCCCCCCTGTATAACAATTTAAAATCAGGTAAAGTTCCTGTCCTCAAATTTTGGAAGAAACCATCAGAACATCAGGCATTGTTAGATAACCGTGAAAAAGAATTTTCAACGAACGAACCCTTGCCATAAGCCTCCCCCCCCTCCTCCACAGTAACCAAAAAATGTGCCTTTCAGAGGAAAATTCTATTTTAAACTTTGTTCGAGGGAAAATTTTTAAATTTTCACGAATGTGTAGTGGGAGTAAACGCCTACGTAAATGTGTGTTTTTTTTTAGAATTTTCTAGCCCAAGAGGGAAAGATGTAAACAAAAACAAATTTTCCAAAACTCAATACTTCGAAATCGAAATTTTATTTACATTACGGTTTCCAACCAATCGATAACTGCTTTCTTCTAACATGTACATGTAGGTAACTGAAAACATTAATATTTTTATTTTAAATTGAAATTTTTCTCCTTAACATGGTAATATATATTCAAAAAATAGAAATCTGGAAAAAAAAAATTTTTAGAAATATATTAGAAATTGATTTAAAATTTATATTTGTTGATACTTTATAGTACGATTGCTGTAGTAGGCCGAAGTAATTTTAAATATTTCGTGAACCATCTTTTTATCATTCGTAACAATCGAATTTCCAAATCGATAGATATCGAGTTAGTACACAATTATCGTTCAATCGTTTTTGAAAAAAAAAAAATATAGCTGAAAAAATTTCCCTTGAACTTTCAAGAAGGTATTCAACTTTTGAGAGGCGTGGAGGGGAACAGAGATGTTCACCTGTCATCGTTGGTACGTGTCGATGCAGTAAAATACGTTGAAAAACGAAAAGATTTTGTCGTATTTAACACGAGTAAGCAGTAAACAGAAGAATTGATAGTGAAATCTCTTTCGAGAATAATATTGCAATTTTGTGAAAATTTTTCGCAAATAATGAGCTACGCAAGATCTCAGTTATCGAAAATTTCAACATAAAATGTTGAGAATTATGTCATCGAGGGTGATAAAAGTGTATTAATTATCGGTGAAAAATGCTATTCCAAGAATTTTTTAGAATTTATAAAATGGTTAAAAAAAGTTACAAAGAATCGAATTAAAGGTTATACTACGGCTAAGATGGGACTTTTTCAGAGAAAAGAATTTTTTCACCGAGCATTAGGTAAAAAATTGACGAAATTGAATAAAAAGTGACAAAAATCGATCAGAAATCAATAAAATAATATGTACGTTGAAAAATTAATGAAAATTAAGTTGAAAAAAAACATTAAAAAAATTATCGAGCATTAGGCAAAAAATTTCATAAAAACAGGTAAAAATTGGAAAGCAATGAACAAAGAGTTTAAAAAATCGAAAAAATATTGAAAAATGGGGACAATTGAGCTAAAATATTAAAAAAATTGGCAAAAATCATGAAAAAAATGATGAAAAATCAGCGAAAATTGGGTAAAATACTGATTAAAATGACTAAAAAGTCCATAAATTTGTTCAAAAATCATGAAAAAATGTTACAAAATAGGTGAAAATTAAACTTCAATACAAAAAAAATCGTTAAAAATGAATGAAAATTGGGTAAAAATTTGACAAAAATGTATAACAAGTTCAAAAAAAAAAAATCAAAAAATAACGAAAAAATGAAAAAATATTAAAAATAAGTGAAATTTGACCCAAAGAAATGGAAAAATCGTAAAAGTAGTAAAAAGTATTTAAAATATGAAAAAAAAAAACTTTAAAAACCATTGAATATTAGCTAAAAAATTAATAAAAATGGGTAAAAATTTCAAATAATAGAACAAAAATCATAAAAAATTTTCGAAAAACAAGTAAAAATTCTGAAAGATGAAAAAAAGTTGTTAAAACTAATCTAAAATTAAGTAAAAAATTGACCAAACTGCGTATAAAATGAAGAAAAGTGATATAAAATATGAAAAAAAATCGTTCAAAATGAGAGCAAATTTAATAAAATATGGGCTAAAATGGTTAACGAGTGCCAAAATCAACCAAAAATTGTTAAAAACAATTGAAAATTGGGTGCAAATTTCACAAAAACAGGTAAAAATTGCAAAAAATTGAACAAAAATCATAAAAAAATGTAGAAAAATCGGTGAAAATTGACATAATGTCATTGAAAATCGGGTAAAAATTAGTCAAAAATCAATTAAAAATAACGAATTTTTTGTGATGGTTGATCAATTTTCTGCATTTTTGTAAATTTTTCAGCCAATTTTCGGTGCTTTTTAACGATTTTTTTCACAATAAAGACGAATTTTCAAACTTTTTTCAATATTTTTTCGTGATTTTTGACCATTTTTCAGTACTTTTTACCAATTTTTATCCAACTTTTAATAATTTTTATCGAGTATTCTGATAGCATAGGTCAAATTTCGTTCATTTCTTAACTTTTTTTCGTAATTTTTGTTGAATGTTTGGCCTTTTTTACCCATTTTTATGAAACTTTTACGTCAGTTTTCACCCATGTTCCAACCTTTTTTCATGTTTCGATCAATTTTCTGTATTTTTCACTCATTTTATCAAACTTTTACCACATTTCCTCACATTTTTAAACATTTTTCCGCGATTTTTAATCAATTTCCTACATTTTTTACTCATCTTTATCGATTTCTTACCCAATGTTCGATGATTTAAAACGTTTTTGTCCATTTGTTACATAAGCTTTCAATCATTATTTAACATTTCTCCTTGATTTTTGTACAAATTTTGTAACTTTTTACCAATTCTTATCAAATTTTTACCCAATTTTCGGTCATTTCTAACGAGTTTTTTTCGTAATTTGGACGGAATTTTATCCATTTTCCAACCTTTTCTTTCATGATTTTTGATCAATTTTCTACATTTTTTTTGCCATTTTTATCAACATTTTTGTTTCATTTTCTCTTATTTTTTAACAATTTTTCTCATATTTTAGCTCAACTTTCACCAATTTTTTCGTTGTTTTTGTTAAATTTTAGACACTTTAAATTAATTTTTATCAAATTTTCACCCAATTTTCACTGATTTTCAACCATTATTTTGGTAACTTGGGTCAAATTTTACTCATTTTTCAACGCTTTTTTTTTACGATTTTTGATCCATTCATTGCACTTTTTAGTCCCTTTTTAATGAAATTTTTACTTAATTTTCGATGATTTCGTTCAACATTTTTTTTTGTGATTTTTCATCAATTTTCTGCATTTTTCAGCCATTTCAGTCAATTTTTGGGCAAAATCTGAGATATGCATTTTTTTCAACCCACCTTATATAGTTTCAAGGTGCAAATTAGCACGAGTGAATATTAATTTTTTTGAACCCAAAAGGAACACTTTGAGATGAGAGAAGGGGGTAGGAGGGTTCAGTGAAACAGTATGAAAACCAGGCTATTGCAGTCGATCGAGCAACGGCGGATGAAGGGGTGGGGGCGGGTCAACAAATACATCATCAAGATAATAATTATTAGCCATGTCAGATATTTCTTTATTTATTATTTTTTCCCCAAATGTTAAAACCATTTACTCCGCTCGATACCGACCAAAATCGCTACAATTTGGTCAATCGGCTCAATTTGGCGGCGGATTAGATATATACAAATGAAGATAAATTTGGGTCAAAATTCAGTTTTGTTCCATTTTAGGGGAGGGGGAGCTGAGGGGTTAAAAACACAAAAATTGCCCCCTTTTCAGCTAATTAATAGAGAATCAAATATTACATAGCATATTCAAAAATAAATCTCCTAAGTCAATTAAAAACGGGGATATGGGGGGTCTCCCCCTTTTTGACCCTGAAAAAAGGCTGTTCCTCCTCCATCTCCCCACCAAATTGAGCTAGTAAGTTGAAATTTGGTATGAACATTCAGTTCAGACTCTAAATGTGTATTTTGGCAGTTCCAACTTTTTAGCTTCATTACACCCCCTCACACCCCCCAAAAAAGTGGTTTTTTTATAGGTGTTTTCTCATTTTTTTAGTTTGTTTCTCACATAATTGCCTTCCACATTGAGCTAGGAAGTTGAATTGAGGTATCTACATTTAGTACGGGCCCTAAATGTGCCTTTTTGAGGGGTCTCGACTCTTCAGCTCCCTTGCCCCCCTCCCTCCCCCGCCACCCACCCACTCACAGTCACGAATACGGGGTTTATTGGTTGATTTTTCCAATTTTTAGAGTTTGTTCCTCGCATAACTCCACTCCAAATTGGGCTAGGAAATTTAAATTAGGTATATGTTGTCTGCGGGAATCCTTGATTTGTCTTTTGGGGGTTTCACCTTTTTAGCTCTATTGAACCCCTCCTACCCGAATTTTTACCTATGTGTCACCATAATACGTACCTATTTAACATCTGGTATAAGTATCTCCCGCAAAACGACCAATGCCAAAAAAAAAAAAAAAAAAAAAAAAAAAAAAAAAAAAAAAAATAGAATAAAATAATGCTTCAAACGCATATCACAAAAGAATCTTCATTTCCATCTCAGCATCAAAATTCATCCAACAATACGACAAATAATGACGAGGAAAAAAACCTTTCTACATAACATCGGTGGCGTAAAAAAAAAATCCCAGAATGGATTGTTCCCTTACTGTAGGAAGGTTAGAGGGGGGGTGGGGAGAAGAAGGTATCCATCAGTAAGTATAAGTATAGCTAAAATATGTACACATGTGCATACAGTACGTTCTGTATGTAAAAACGAAAAATATTATTTCAGCTTGAAAATTATAATTTTCCGGTTGATTTTGCCACCAGGGAAATACTTACAGACGATTTTCATTTGTAGTTTTCTATCCGGTAATATTTACCGTTAGTTTTTATCCCGTTGTGTGCTGTGCCGGACGGATATATTACGTACGTACTGTACGTATAGTGTACTACACTTACACACGAGACTCGAGCTATGAAAAATCATTGATAAAGATACCACACACAATACAGCACAGTGCACCTATACACACATGTACGCAACACTAACACTATCGCATACATAATGTACACATACATACGTTATAAGTATACTGTACGTTTTTCATCATTTATAAAAATACCTAAAAAGAAACGAGTGTTGGGCGGAATAAATTTATGATGCGAAAATAAACGCGTATTTATAATGATTCTGTTGAGAATACGAGTACGTAGTACGTATGTATAGAATTTCCTCGTACATATTATTTGTAGTCTCGACTCATAGTATGTAATACGTTCAAAAGATACAAATTACTTTTTAAAAGGAAAAATATTTCGCAAATCAACAAGTTTACACACAAGTACAATACCAACAACAAAATTTATACAAACAAGATAGCGTAGGAGGAGGCATAATACTAACAAATTGATATGAATTTCATTTTTGGTATACTTGGAAAGGTCTATAATAGTTACACTAGCTCTCTCGTTAGCTGGTTTAATCTGCGATGGTTTTATATATATGTATTTTTTTTTTACCTTTTTAACGAGTTAAACTAACAAAATATTACAGCTTACGAGAATTATGAAATAAGCTATCGAGATAAAAATCTATTAAACGAATTTTATGTACAGTACGTTCATGTATATTAGATCGGTTAAAATCGTCGTTTCGAATACGCCAAGCTATACGGTATATTCGCAATATAGATAAGATAATCATGACATGAAAATATTATGTCTGTTTTTAAATACCTACATACAAAAACACCTTTACCTACAAACCGAATAAAATAATCCGAATCGAATCCATGGTACTACAGGTACATTGTATCGTAATTATATATGCAGCAATAAGCGCATCCAATGTACCATTAATTACGTAATATTTCCTACCAACAAAATTCAATGACCACAAATCTACGTACCTCACCAGTCTACCTATCTAATTAATCAACCGATCGGATAGAGGAACGTTGTACGATTAAATCCGCTGTAAAGGACACCAGACGTAGACCTATGTGTATGACTTATCTGCGGGTGAAATTTATTTAAAATAACGTCTCAGTACAGGTCTCTCAGGTCCCAGGTCGTATAATAAGCGTTTCGTCGATGATAATATCGTGGACAAGTGAACATCGCTCGGTAGATATAAGGTACAGCTAGGTAGAGGTACCTAGGTAGGTACTGTACAAGTATACGAGTATAATGACAGAAATATTATTACCCATATTCCCACGGTCATCTTAATGTACATCAATTGCATTGTACTTATGGTATATTATACGAACGAGTCTTATATAGGTAGTAGGTAGGTAGGTAGGTAGGTAGGTAGGTAGGCAAGGTACTACGTATTCATTCATTTTACTGGTGTATTTAAACTTTCTCTATTACAAACCAAGTTCACCTTTACCAGTTGCACTCGTCTCATGTCCGCGTGTTTATCATCGAAATAAATAATAATAAAAAAAAAAATAAAATAACAACTAAATTGCAAAGTTATTACGTGTAAATGTACCTTCATCTATAAAGTAATACTAATAACATTTTCATCGCTATAAATTGAATTTTTTTTACGATGCTATCAGGTAGTAGATACCTACCTACCTATCTACCTATGTACCTACCTACAACGATGCCTAGGTATTTGTTTTTATAACCAGGTGCAATGTATTCATTTATTTATTTTTATTATTATTATTATTATTTTTTGTTGTCTTTACAGATGCGTTATTAAGAACTCAAAATGTTATGATTGAATTAAGTAAGTATTCGATTACCTACCCAATGAAAATATTCACTTAGTTATCGACGATAGAATATGGATTTAATACGTACATATGTATTTGTATGTACTTCCATTACTTACACGCGAAATTTTGGTATTTTTTTTTTTTTTTTCGAATTACATAACAGAACAAAGTATTGAACCGGTTCCAAATGTAGGTATACATAGCTAGGTTGGGTACATTAGATCTACATAGCATGTAAATATTTGTTATGAAACAAGATGAGAATTTACTAGACTGGAGGTTGCAAACATATTTCTTGTAAATTTTTTTTCCTTCGCATTTTTCAATAAAAATGTAATACTTAATAGAATTTGCATAAATGTACCTGGTTGCATATTTTACAGAGAAAGGGCCACGCTGGATTAAGATTTAAAATCTAAAATAAATACGTTTCGAGTTTATTTCAACGATCGACCTGACTATCCAAGGTCAATTGATTTACATCCAATTTTTCTTTTTTTTTTTTTTTTAGGTTTCAATCGTAATTATTTCAGTTATTATGGAAGGGGGAGGGGGAGGGGGGTTAATAGTCTACGATCCAAAAACGAAAAAAATGTTCATCCAACAATCGTTTTTAAGAATCAAAAAAATGAGCTGGCAAAATGTCATCAGTTTCCAAATTTTAACATAGCACAATGTGGGGGGCGGAGGGGTAGGGCTGGACACCTTAAAAAGGTAATTCGGGAGGCATGGTCCGAACCAAAACAACTCGACGGATTTGGGGTTGAGGTACTTCCCCCCCCCCCCCCCCCAATATGTAATT
>FIZR01006510.1:0-15140 GCA_900060175.1 Ferrisia virgata
ATATATATATATATATATATATATATATATATATATATATATATATATATATATACTTTTAGACTTACTCACCTATAGAAGATAGTGAAATAGTTTTTTTCTTCTCTTCGTCTTCTGCAAGGTGCCATATAGGTGCATTAGACTCGTATAATTCATTATCCATATGTCAAGATGGGCTTAGCGTTGGTGGGCATGATGAGCTGATTTCTTCCTGGACAGAAATTGATTTTTAAATATGTAATGAAATCAGCTTACGGGTACTTGGATTTACGTAGTATGTACACCGCATCGTGTTAAATTTTTAATAAGTGTGAAATATGCTGTAGAAAAAAATCACGTCGAGACTCTTTAATTTCAGGTATTGGGTAGATGAGAGTATAGGATGTCATGTGTATTACGAAGAGAAATTTGAACGGATACTTTTTAAATGAATGATGATCAATAGTAAAAGTTGAATTCGCGAAGTACATGAAATAGCGTCACGAGGATGATAAATTCTCCCCCTCCCCACTCTTCCCTTTCAATATCTTTATAAATCCTATCATAAGTGCCCCTGAAGTAAAATTGAATGTTGGCTAAATTATAATGTGGGATGATTTGACCTTCGGCGTAAAAAACCAAAAGTCTGCAAAATTTTACATAATTCCCAGCTGTTTGGTAAAAGGTGAAATAAAAATTACTGTTCGAGGAGTTGGATTGATTTAAAATTTGAAATCGATTGACAATCAGTTTATCGAAACTAAAGAAAAAAAAATTAGGCTGAAAAAAAGCAAAGCTTTGCGATGCTTTTTTTCTACGTAATCAGCATTGATGATAGAAAGGGTTTCATGGGGGCTAAAACCACATGTAGAGAGGTCCCTCAATACCTAATTTCAACTTCTTGGGACAATTTGAAGGGGAGTTATGCGAGAAAAGAACATTAGAAATTGAAAAAAACTACCAAAAACCCACGTATTTAGGGGCTGTGAAACAGGTAAAATAGGGCTGAAAAGTCGATACCCCCAAAAGGCGCATATAGGGTCCCTTCTCTGTGTATATACCTGATTTCAAGTTCGTAGCACAATTTGGAGGCGAGTTATGCGAGGTACAAACGAAAAAAAGAGAAAAACCCGACCAAAAAACCTCATATTTGGGGCTGTGAAGGGGCGTAATGAGGCTGGAAAGTGGAGACCCTCACAAGGCACTCCTATGGTCGGATGGTCTCTACTAAGTATATATGGACTGTAATAGCCTGGTTTTCATTGACGATATGACATAGAAAACCAGGCTAAAAAGATCGCAAAAAATTATCGAAAATTGGGTAAGAAATTTATTAAAATGGGTTAAAAGTACTGAAAGTTGATCGAAAATCACAAAAAAATGTTGAAAAAATGACAAAAATTAACCGAAATTATGGAAAAAATCGTTAAAATTATCGTAAAATCGAAAAGTAAAATAAAATGTTGCGAAAAAGAAGTGAAAATTTAACTAAAACATGAATAATATCGTTAAAAATCCTCAAAACTTGAGTTAAACATACAATAAACATAGGTAAAAAGTGTAAAAAATTGATCGAAAATTTGGAAAAAATGTTGAAAACGTTGCAAATTGTGACCAAAATTATGGAAAAAAATCGTTTAAAATGATCAAAAATGGGGTAAAAATTTGATAAAAATAGGTAAAAGTTGCCGAAAAGTATTAAAAAAATTTTTTGAAAAATTGGAGAAAATTAACCCAACTTATGGAAAAAAGTCATTTAGAATCGTTGAGATTTGGGGAAAAAAATTGATGGAAATGATTAAGAGATTCAATAAATTGAGAAAAAAGTTAGAAAATGGGAGAAAATTGACCTAAATTATGGAAATAAATTGTAAAAATCATTGTGATTCGGGTGAAAATATGATAAAAATGGTTAAGAAGTGTAAAAAATTGATCGAAAAGCTAGAAAACATGTAAAAAAGATGAAAAGTGATCTAAACTATGAAAAAAAATCGTTACAAATCATCAAAAATTGGGTAAAAATTTGATAAGAATGAGTGAAAAGTGCAAAAAATTGATAAAGAATGTTAAAAACTATGTGAAAATTGACCTGAAGTACGGAAAAAATTGTTGAAAATCATCGAAAGTTGGGTTAAAATTTGACAAAAATAAGTGTTACGTGTAAAAAATTGATCAAAAATTTTTAAAAAAATGTTGAATATTAAGTGAAAATTGAGTTAAATTAAGAAAGAAATCGTTCAAAAATTTCAAAATTTTGGTAAAAATTTGATAAAAATGTGTAAAAAGTGTAAAAAATTATAAAAATGAATGAAAAGTGCAAAAAATTGATCAAATAACATGCTGAAAAAAATTTTAAAAATCATCGAAAATTTGGGTAAAAATTCGATAAAAATGGATAAAAAATGAAGAAAATTATGAAAAAAATGTTGATAAATGGGATGGGCGAAAATTAAGCAACGTTATGGAAAAAACTCGTTAAAAATCATCAAAATTTACATAAAAATTTGATAAAAGTAGATGAAAAGCGTATAAAAATGATCAAAAATCAAGAAATATGTTGAAAATGGATTGAAAAGTAAAGTAAAATATTTTTTTTTTAAATCGTTACAAATCAACAAAAATTTGTTAAAAATGGTTGAAAAATGCGACATTTGTTTTAGATATTTTGAAAAAATGTTGAAAATTATGTGAAAATTGAACTAAGGTATGGAAAAAAATTGTTGAAAATGGTGAAAAATTTAATAAAAACAGGTAAAAAGTGTGCAGAAAATTATGAAAAAAATGATGAAAAATTGTCGAAAATTAAGTATCGACGTTTAAATATATTAGAATTATTTTCATATTTATAATCCCATAATTTTACTAATTATTCAAAGCAAGAGGGTGTTTCGTAAAAGGACATTTTAACTACATTTAAGCATTAGTAGCCTAGTTGAGGTACTCGTATGGCTCTAGAAAATTTTAATTTTTCTCCATCAAACTCCTTCGTCTTAAAACAGGTTTTTGTGAAAAAGCTTCAAATATAGCGGGTACAAGTTTCCGTTAAAATTTTTAATTCCCTTTTTCTCACCATCAAAGATTTAACTAAAAATAATAAATTCAAAGTCCTCAATTTGCGTTACTTTATCGAATAAATGGTCTAGATTATAGTAATTCGACCCTTTAAATATACGAATTCACTATTAGTATTTTTCTTCGGTCCTTTTATCGCTTAAAATTCCAAAAAGTTGCAATTCAATCAGCCTACCGCTGTTTAACTGGAGAGAGAGAAAAAAATTGGTTGACCAAATTAAAAATCCATCTCTTCATTCGTACTCAGCTTATCAAATTACCCTCATCTAGACACTTACTCAACATGATAACGTAAATTGTCATTTTTAAATTTTTTGTCGACTTTTTTCGGTACCTATTTGCGAAATGATTCCTGTTCAATATCGACGTCACGTCGTGTGATCCAGTACTTTCGTGAATGAATATACCTAGATCTATCTACTACATTTGTACTTCAATACGGGTACATCGCTATGTACATTATATTTGAATGAAAAAAAAAAATTCCTTCAGTCACGTTTACATTGTTAACCTTCTACCCTTATTACCAAATTAAATACTAATTTTAGTAGGTGAAAAGCTACACAATGTTTAACGCAATCGATGCAACTGTGTCTGTCTGTGTGCAACTTGAGTAGCATTATTTTTGTATACAAACATGTATGACCCTAGTAATTATTGTTATTTGCTCGTTGATCTATCACGATTCGCATTCGCGCCGAATTAATAACATCTATTGCTCGGACAAATTTTCATCATAAAATTGCAATTTCAAACGTAAAGTAAAAAAAAAAAAAATTGCTAGTTAAAGTATTATAAATGCTGGGTACAAGAGCGTCGTACAATGAAGTACAGTACCAAGTACACGAAACAAACGACAGATACAATTTCTTTATTATTAAGCTAGGACCACAGAGTAATAAACTAGCTCAACAAGATTTGGCGCTTGAGGCAACATTAATGAAATTTTGGCACATATCAATAACTTAATTCAGTTCGCGATAATTGACAGCTATGGAAACACTGCACTGCGTTGCGGTACAAATGTACTATACATTTTTTTTTTCGGCTAGAAATAAAAAAGTAGTTAGGAGCATGACAAGTGATGAATTTTCTTCTTTTGGCCCACGTTTCGTTTGAAATTATTACGTATATGATGGCGGTGTTGTCAAGACAAAGGCGTGACCAAGCCTGCAGCAAGGTGCGACCACGTTATAAACCGTACACATGTGATGTGATGTAGAAGAACAATGCTAATAACTGTCACACAGGGTCAGTGATTAATTAAATTAATTTTTAAAACGAATCACTGATGAAACGTGCTGTCGCTTCGTATTGACATAGCTGTTCCATTACAACAGATTTGAAATAATATTAGTTACATCGCGAAGGCGTTAGATAATAGTGATGTCAAATCTGTAGTGTATGCAATGTGATTTAAAAAAACGATAAAATGTTAGGCTATAGGTAATAAGCACTTTCACTACGATTTGGCAGAAAATCCTTCTACTTAATTCTTAGCCTGATTTTCTATGTTATATTATCAATGAAAACAAGGCTATTCAGCGCATTCCGGAAAAATGGTCAACAGTTGACCGTCATCATTGAATAGCATTAGTGGATAGTGGATGGTCAACAATGTGACGTCACCATTGGGCTGACATCAGTAGATGGATTTTGATGGTCTGGAAAGACATCAGTGGACTTATTTTATGAAAGATAGATTTTATGATTGTAAGTTGATATGTTAAGGAAAATTAGAGATATTTAAAGTTGACCCATAAATAGTTGACATTGACCCTGATATGGATTAATATCATGATTTTAAATTGAAATGTTGAGGAAAATTAAAGAAAGTTGACCCGTCAACAGTTGACCTTGACCTCGGATTGATTTTATGATTTCAAGTTGGAATGTCATCAGTTGTCTCGTCAATAGTTGACCTTGACCCGGATTGATTTTATAATTCCAAGTTGAAATATTGGGGAAATTATGTACTTAACATTTTAACATAAAGTCCAAAAATCAAAATTGTTATATCAGAAACGTCACGCTTTCACAGAATGACCCCCCCCTCCTCCTCCCAGCCTTAAGGCATATCCATGTCAGAATAAACGATGTTTTATTTTGACCCGTCTACGCTTAAGCATGATCCTGGATTGATTTTATGACTTTGAGTTGACTTGTCAATAGTTGACCTTGACCCTGAATTGATTTTAAGATTTCTCGTTGAAATGTTGAATAAAAATTAGTTCACCTTTACACTGGTTGACTTGATGGCTATAAGTTGAAATATTGAGCAGAATTAAAGAAAGCTGGTCCGTCAACTGTTGAGCTTGACCCTGAACTGATTTTAAGATTTCAAATCGAAATGTCGAGAAACATTATTAACATCAAAAGATGTTTGATAGTCCATTCTGGAAAAATTGTCAACAATTGACCGCCTTCTTTAGATGACATCAGAGGACCGTCAGCAGTGTTACGTCATCATTGGACTGACATCAGTGGACAGGTTTTTATGGCCTAGAATGACAAATCGTGATGTTGAGTAAAATTAGTTCACTTTGATCGTGGTTGATTTTATGATTTTAAGTTTAAATGTTGAGGAAAATGACAGATGTTTAATAGCTAATTCCACTGATGATCTGTCATCGGTTCACCCCTCAGCACTAGATTTTGACCCTGGAAATGTCATCAGTCGACCCGCCAACAGTTGAGTGGACCTAGAATTGATTTTGAGATTTCAAATCGAAATGTCAAGAAAATTAATCGACCTTGACCTCGGTTAGTTTTATGATTTCAACTTGAATTGTTAAGAAAAATAAAGATGTTTAAAGTTGACCCATGCATAATTAACCTTGACTCTGGATTGATTTTATGATTTTAATAAATGCGATTGTGATGAGTGGAGGGGAATACAAGCCAAATCAAGAGTCCTAGAAGACCATTAACACAATTTTTGGACGTGTCAGATATTATCATCGAAAGCACATTCTGGAAAAAATCGTCAACAATTGACTGTCAAAAGTTGAGCGCCAACAGTTGACCGTCATTAGTAGATGACATTAGTGGACCGTCAATACTGTGACGTCATCATTGGACTGACATCAGTGGACTTATTTTTATGAAGGATTGATTTTATGATTTTCAGCTGAAATGTTGAGGAAAATTAGACATGTGACATCAGTGGACTTATTTTATGAAGGATTAATTTTATGACTTTAGGTTGAAATGTTGAGGAAAATTAGAGATGTTTGAAGTTGACTCGTCAAAACAGTGGACCTTGACTTTAAACTGATTTTATAATTTTGAGTTGAAATGTCGTCATCCGTTGACCCGCCAACAGTTGAACTTGACTCTGGATTGATTTTAAGATTCTACGTTTAAATGTTGAGGAAAATTAAAGATGTTTAAAGTTGACCCACATTCTGGAATGACTTCATGATTTTAAGTTGAAATATTGACGAAAATTGAAGAAAATTGATCCGTCAACAGTTGACCTTGACCTTGGATTGATTTTATGATTTTGAGTTGAAATGTTTTCATCAGTTGTCTAGTCTAGAGTTGAGCTTGACCCTGAATTGATTTTAAAATTTCAAATCGATATGTCGAGAAAGATTGACCTTTATTTGGGTTGATTTTATGATTTTAAATTGAAATGTTGAGGAAAATTACATATGTTCTTAACCCTGCATTGATTAGCTTTGCTCAAAAAGAAGGAAAAAAACTGTATTAATTGCATTAAAAATATAAAAATTTACATTCCTTCCATCTTTACTCTTTGCGTGCCAAGACTTCCAAGTATTTATTTTATTTTATTTTTTTTGCCGAACATTAAAATTAATTACTCTACACGATATTGACCAAAATCGCTCCAATTCGGCCATTCGACTCAGTTTGACGCTGGGTTAGATATATATGAGTGGTGATGAACTTGGGTTAAAATTCAGTTTTAACCCATTTCTGGAGGGGGGAGGGGAGTACTGAAGGGTCAAAAACTCAAAAATTGTTCCCTTTTCAAGTACATCGATAGAAGATCCGGAGTTGTATAACATATCTAAAAATCAACCTTCTAGATCGATTAGGAGGGGAGATATGAGGGTTTTCCCCGTTTGTGAGCTTGAAAAAGGGCTGTTCCTTCCTTTCACCCCGCCAAAATGAGCTACGAAGTTGAAATTTGGTATTTACATTCAGTAGTGGCCCTAGATATGCCTTTTGGGGGTCCAAATTTTTAGCTCTGTTGTCTTCCCTCCTCCCCCTCTCCCAGCCCCGAAAATGGAGCTTTTTGGTCAGATTTTTTTCTTTTTTGAGTTTGTTCCCCGCATAACTTTCCTCCAAATGGAGCTAGGAAGCTGAAAATTGGTATGTACATTTAATGGGAACCCTAAATGTGTCTTTTGGGGGTCTCAACTTTTCAGCTCCATTTCACCCTCTCGCAGTCCTAAATTTATGTTTTTTTGGTTATTTTTTTCTCAATTTCTAATGTTTGTTCCTCGCATAACTCCCCTCCAAATTGGGCTAGGAAGTTGAAATTAGGTATGTACGGTCAGTAAGGACCCTACATGTGCCTGTTAAGGGTCTCGGACTTTTCAGCTCCATTGAACTCTTCGTGCACTCAATGCTGCGATGCTTTTTTTTTCAATTCTCATGACTTTGATGTATCATGAAAATCAGGCTGAAAAAGCACCCCTAAACGATGCTTTTTTTTCATTTTATATTTGATCTATTAAAAATTTTCATGGTCAAATTCATGCCATTTACACGTAGTAGGCAGCTAGACACTAGTTTTGGCCTACATTATGGAGAAAGGTATGGCTAATTTGATCGCCTACAACTACACTTAGAAGTTCGAGCCGACATCGATCGTATGGTAATAAAAAACCCATATACGACGAATAAGCTAACAAATTATTCGTCGTATATTTAACTCGTATTTGATTATCTAAAAATTTGTACGTACTTATTTGCAAGAATGTAGACTTTTAATCGTCAAAAATGTACCTAATTAAATAGTAATTCGGGCAAAAGTGTACGTATCAAAGTATATGTATAGGTAAGTACCAGGTACCGATCTATTCAGTCTAATGTGTGGCTGGTAGGTGAGGCGAATAAAATTAAATGTTCACATTTGAACGATCATAAACGTGTGCAGAATCACACCTCGTTAGTACGTATTAAAGAAAACTAAGTACCTATTTAACCTTCAGCCTTACCATATAATATAATATAGCCAAGTTCGGCGAACAGACCGACCAGCAACCGAACGAATGCAGTGGATAACTGGTTCATACGTGTAATTATGAATGCGCGACTGCGTGCGAAAAATCTCCAGCTGCAAGAGCATGCATACATACATACGATGTGACGCGACGTTTGTAGCTTTATACCTAGCCTTATGTACTTAGCTGGGTATACTTAATATACTTTGCGTTTGTATGTATCATCTTACGATCTCAAAAAGACAACTTTAATTCATTACTGAACGCAACGCGATGCAATGATGACTTAATCGATTAGAAAGAAGTTAATTGCTCCGGTCGTAACGAGCTAATTGTTCGATCGGATCGGAATTAGAGTGCGTGTTGAGACGATTATACGTAGGTACTTTATGTAGTAGTAGTGTAGCTGGCTGGTGACTCTGGCTGCTACGATATCTTGTAATAATGAAGTTATGCACGCATCGTTCTTCGTTCGTGCTGTTGTTCTTTTTTATGTATTCGTATAGCGAGTGGTAGGTATACTTGTAAGCCTGGCTATATACGTATTCTTCCGCCAAGTCTTCCAATATGCGACGGTTATATCGATGTAAAAGTTTGATGGATTGGTATGAAAGATGGTCTATGTAGGAGGTCTTTGCAAGCGTACAAGATTAGAAAATATTTAATTTGTAACGTTGGTTGATGAGAGAAAACGAGCGATTTGAATACTTTAATGTGGTACATATTGCCTATTTGCCAATAATTATTTATTACGTTTCTAAAAAGGTGTATTTTTGAATTTAAATACTTTGCTCTACTTTTACCCTAAAAGCTCTTCTACGATAAGATGGTGCGATTTTCCCTATCGCCGATTGGCGTGATACTCACCCAAAATTGTTGGTTTTGATCCGAAACCAGCTCGTAACATTTTTTGACCCATTCTTCCACCTTGACCAGAGTATCATGTCCATATGTGCTCAAAATTCAAAATTTTCCATCTTCCAGTGGGATGGTTCAAATGGTTGACATTTTTACCCATAATACTTACGAATTAGGTGTACATTAGGGTGAGCCAAATTTTGTGTTTTTCGCAAATCTCCACTCGAAAGGTCTAAAAATGAATTTGTTATGCATATTTCAAACCTAAATTATCATTACTGAGAAGTTTTCATTAATACCCTTTCTGGGGGGGGGGGGGGTTGAAAAATGTTATTTTTTTTGTTTTTTTTTTTTTGAAAAATGTTATTTGTTACGTTTCTTTTTTACAATTTTCCTCGGGGGTGCTTAAAAAATTGTTTTTTTTTTACGTTTTTAAACTTTTTTTTTTTCACGTAAATTTATTGTAAAATAAATCGAGTACACTTACCTTCATCCATTTAAAATCGTTTCCCTTTTCAAGGGTTTCTCAGTTGGCATCTCCTGCATTCAAAAGTACAGTATAAATGATTCGGAAAATAAATGAATTAATTAATTAATGAAAAATCGCCTTTGGCAGTCTAAAATAAATGAAATGTATGTATCCCTTGTGATGAAATTATTTTCGAAAAATCATTTTTTCAATTTCCAACAAATTTATTTTGAAAGGCGTAGAAAAAGACCTTCGTTGAGTGACCCTGAAACATCGTCTGTGAGGAATAAAAATGAAATATTGCGCTCAATCATCTAAATTTGATGTCCTAAATCCATTTCAGGAGGACGTTTCTCAAAAAAAATCGCTTCGTAATTTTTCAGAAAATCGTGAAAAAAATCCCCTTGAAAAAAGGAGAAATGGTAAAATTTTCTCAACAATTATCATTTCGTATAATAATTCCATCGTTAGAAAAAATTGGTATTTATTTTTTAAGAATTTTAAAAAATTTTCGAACTTTAAATGAGTTTTGCAAGTTTAGAAAATTGGGGTGGGAGCTGAAATGTTTATTACATCCTTTCGAGATCATTAGAATTTGACCCACCCTAGTATACTCGTACATTATGTGAGAATTGTTTTGATTTTTTTTTTTTAATATTCAGGAGAAGGCGTTTGGAGGGCGGGGGGAGGAGGGGTTGAAAATTTTGAAAATTTATAACAAATTGGAAGGGAGCCATGGATGGATTTTTTTTCAAAGTCTAATCACGTTCTTAAGTAAGGCATATATTTTTTTGAGATGCTCAAAGGAGTAGGGGGAAATACAATATGCTCAAGAAAATTAGAAACTGATGAAATATGTTTTTTTTTTTTTGTTTCATGTCAATCGAAGACAGGACAAATTGCACCATCTTATCGCAGAAAGCTCTTTTCTTGAAAAAATTTCAGTGGTATGAATAATGGCATTTCGATTAAAATTTTTTTTCTGCATTGAGGCTCTTTAAAATTAATGTAATTTTTGTGGGAAAGCTGAAAAGAAACACGAAGATGCGATGAAAAATGCACAGAAATTAATGTTTTAAAGATCACTGGTTGAATTTGAAATCAAATGAAAACTTGAGACAATTTTTCAAGTCACTTGATACGCGATTTTTTGGAGTGGCAGGAGGGAGTGCAGGACGGCTCTGTCAATATCTTTAGTTTTTTGGTGATAGTGAGAGAATTTTAAGATAAGGTGCTAAAGTGATGATTTTCTTTCCTTAAAACACCCTGGCAAAAATTTTATTTTCATTTTGTCATGTTCTTTGTATTGGGGGTGATGGGAAGGGATTGATCCCTATAAAAGTCATGCAACGGATCTTGCAAAGTTAAGCTTTTCGCTGTATCAATTTTGTTGAAATGTCCTGAATGAGCTTTTTTGAGTGACCCTGAAAAGCGTGCTAAGAAGGTGAAATTTAAATCTCAAAAAACGTAATTTTTCATAGTTTTAAAATAAATTTATTAACAGTTAAAATATCACTTTTTCGAAAAAAAATAAAATAAAGAGGCAGTTCATCTATGTTAGATTCACCAGAGCAATTTTTCATTTTTATCGTCTTCTTTCAACCCTTCGTACTGAAATTTTTGTGTGGTGGGATACCTATTGAGAACCCTCTGAAAAGAAAAGAACAGGTGAAAACCGATTTCAACGGGGTTCGCGGAGAGGGTAAGGGAAATCCATTTCTAAACGATAGAAAAATGAAAAAAATTTGATGAAAAGAAATTCGAAAAAGATTGAGGAATCTCAATTAATTCACCTATATTAATGAAAAAAGGAAACTTAATATTTTGATCCAAAAAAAGGATGCTGGTCATGAAGAAAAAAAGTATTACGCAGGCATAAATCTTAAAGTAAAATTTTATAAATTAAAAAAAATTGGGCGAAGGGCGAAGATGAAAAAAAATATAACATTTGCGCATGGATAAACTAGATTCCTGCTTTTTGCCTCATTTACTTAGAAGTTACTTGATCTACGAAGTTCATTTTTTTACGATTTTATTCAGGAATACCCCAACCTTCTTTTGATGTGAGGTTTTGGGGAAATTCCAACATTATCCCCAAAATTTCATCAATTCACTCAAAGTTACCACAGTACTAGACGAATTAGGTCAATGTAAAACCACGAAAAAATTAAGATTATCACAAATCCTTCTGTCAAATCACAGAGAAAATTCACTTCAGCAACGTAAAATAAAAAAAAAAAAAAAAAAAAAAAAAAAAAAAAAAATTGGTTTTTTATTTTTAAAAAAAAAAAAAAAAAAAAAAAAAAAAAAAAAGAAAGAAATTGGTTGTTTAGTTTTAGAAAAAATGGGACCAAAGCAGAAAGAATCGCCTTATTCATGCATAAATGCCTATTGTATTTTTTTCATCACCCAACAACATTTTTTTTAAATTTCTAATATTTCACTTTTAGATTTATGCATGGGTAATATTTATTTTCTTGATGACCTGTGTGTATTTTTTGAGCCAAAATACCACGTTGCATATTTTTTACTCATGCAGGCAAATTAATCAGGATTCCTTAATTTTTTTCATCAGTTTTTTTTTATTTTTCCATCACTCAAAGATAGCATATGCATTCACATACAAAGCTTTGTACCCCCCCCCCCCCTAATTAAACAAAGGAAAGAGTTCTCTGCCCATTTCATCAAAATTTTTCTGAAAAAGATATATTCACCTAATGATGTGAAAAAATCGTAGAATAAAAAACGAAAAGAAAACATTTTTTAAGCACTCCTGAAAAAAATCATGCAATGTAAAGAAGGAAATTGTAAAAAATTGCCAAACATGATATTTTTGAAACCCCCATGAAAAAAGAAATAGCGGTGGAAACCTGCTGCCAATAATTATAATAGGTATAAATATGAATAATTACTTCATTTTTGAATTTTGAATCAGTTTTGCAAGTTAAAAAAATCGAGTTGGGGAGCTGAAATTAGTACCACGTCATTTTGAGGTAATTTCGCCACTACTATGACCTTGTCTTTTGCACGTTTCCATAAAACAGCAAGATTCGATCCATCTTGGCACCGACCAAAAGGAATTCAATGTAATGTATATGATGCCGGGGGGGGGAGGAGGTGGGAACGATGCTATCCTCAAAAGCTCGTTCGTTTTATCGGTGTAAAGTTGAAAACGAAAAATCGAAACATTCTGTCCGGTAAGTCGTTGATATCTTTCGAGAACTTACCTTCCTCAATAGTTTCAATTGCAGTATCATTCTTATTGGCGAAGTGTTGCATTTCCTTCGAATATACTTATTTACAGATGGTATAATGATCTACTACTCGTGATATAATGTATCTTCCTACGCACAAAGGAAGAAGACTTCGTACGTCATCGCTACATGAAAGAAATGCTGCTCAATAAAATAAAGAAAAAAAAAAAAGTGAAAGAGAAAGAAAGAAAAAAATCAAACGAAATAACTACCATACCGCTTAGTGGTGAAAATACCATCATAATAATTGCCATCATACCTTAACTAATCAATTAAACCAAATACGACGATTGAGCGGTACACTTATAAAATACTTCAACTCTTAATATAGGCGCACTACAGGGATAATTTATGCTCTATACACGTCCTCGTGTAATTACCGTATTTAACAACAAACTGTATAACACCTACGAAGAATTTCAATTGCCATATAAACGATGTTAGATGTACGTACTACGTACTGCGTATAGCATAAGAGGGTAGAAATACGAAAGGGAAAGAGAGAGAGAGAGAGAGAAAGACAGATACAGTATACACAAGAAGAGAAAAAAACAACAACTAAATATTGTTACATCATTATAATGAATTATTATGTACTGCATCATTCTTTCAAGTACATACACGATTTTAAAAAGTAGATACTTATTAAAGAATAATACCTAATAAAAATAATCTCTCGGCTCAACTATATCATCGTTTCATAAGAATTAGTTATTATAAAAAAGAGAGAAAAAAAAAAAATTCGCATTCTATGCATCCAACGTGACAAGGCGCAAGGCAGGCGACGGTGAGCGAATAGAATAGTATGAGTATGAGGTGATTTGAAATTATTATTGATTAATAGGGGGACATTAACATCAAGCTCATAATTTCCATTAACCGGTCCGGTCTTACAAATAAATACTCTATTAACTGGTTACATACGTATACAATATACATACTGACCGTATAGTGTACCGTGGTGTACGCGGCTGCGCGCAGATCTGTATCAGCGCGTAGACAAGAATACCTTGGTTAACGACGTTGGTAACCTAGATCTAATTCTGTCAGTCTTTGCACCCAATATTTGCACTAAGGCTGCTCTTTCAACAGTATCCTCAGGTATTTTATTGATTAGCGGTGACTTTGTCATAAGAGCTCCCTCTTTTTTATTATTATTTTATTTTATTTTTTTCTTTTATTGAAATTTATCATTATCTATATACGCACTGGGCAGTGTGTGTGTGTGTGTGTGCCTAAACCTATGAGTATGTACGTATTACATATATGTATATGTATTATTCATAGGTATATACCTATACCTATAACTATGCCCGGTATATATAATCTTGTAAAGTCACATGTGTTACGGGCAAAGTTGAATGTCATTGGTGTATGAATAAGGTTGGTTTATTGGTGGCTTATTTCCTTCCTTCCTTCCTCCCTTTAGGTATTTAAAACTTGTAGAATGTAGATTTATACGTCGATGTTGTAATTTTTCATTTCCTGACTCATAATGGAATGTGTTGGTGATTTGTACATGTACATTGTACATATGAGATATCTTATCGATTTTTGTATAATTACAAATTCCATTATTTATTTATATTTAAATTAACGATTTTATTTGAAAATAAAGTAATAAAGTGTATATTTACTTTTGTTTCAGGTGATACTTTGACATACGCTTCAGAAAAATGATAAACAAATGTACCATTGATGGATGGGTAAGTTTTGTAGAAATATTATTAACAAGCCCGTAGCCAGGGGGTACTATTTCACCAATGTGACAAATTTTTACCGAGTAGTATTCAGATGCTCCTACAAATTTGGTAATATCGATTTTTGTTCAGAAGAACGACAATTTTTTCATCCATAGGATGTTTATTCAGTCTCTCGTGGCATTCAGTCAGCATCGCCTTCTAACCAAGACTGGATAAGAGCCTGATTTTCATAAAATATTCAATCGCTGAGTGAGTAGGTTCGTGTGCAGATTGTGGAAGAGATTTCGCAAGGAGACCTTCTAAACTGTCCGGCTCCGATTTGAATGGAATTCAGCTTAATTGAAAAATCATGTCGGGGAACCCCCCCCCCCACCAGAACAATTTGGCGAATTTTTGCAAATTTGTACCCACTATACAGCTAAAAAATATAACGAAAATAATAAATACACTTACAAGGAAAGTACCCCAAGTGTAACGTGCCAAATGATGAATTTTTTTTACAGCTGTGTAGAACATTCAAAATTACCCCCACAGATAAAATTTCAGCCCCCAAGATCCATTTGGCGGAGAGTTATTGGGGGGGGGGGGAGTGGGTGAAATACCAAAA